>JASANE010027725.1:0-24456 GCA_030248225.1 Trileptium ribeirensis
GTCAGGATTATCCACCTCGTAACGATCCGTAAGGATCTGTTACAACTGTAATAGCACCTATACTGTACATTACATATTGCACCACTACAATATATTTCAACATTTAAGTGTTTATACATAATAATATTATTATTCGATGGGGTTAAGGTCGACAAGGTTTTCAATGTTTTCAGAGTTCAAAGGGTTTTAGGGTGGTATATACATCAGACACAGCCTATTACATGTGATTAAACTAAATAATAACATTGAAACGCTCTCGCTCCGTTTCACCATCGCTTGCGAGATACTAGTGATACTGCTAATTTATTGCTCCGTTGTTATGCCACTGAAATGCAAAAATATTGGCAGGACATAACTTGGAACTATAATTAACATTGGTGGCTTAAAATGTTCATACAACACGTGGAATATAAGCCTGCGTACTCGTATACTTAACCTCCATTTTAAGTTATAGAATTAGTTATATTGGGTCCTACGTGTTAGTGTTGCAAGGCAATTCCGTCATGCGCATATACATACATTATAAAAGCACTAACCAAGGATAGATCAGTTTTCGCCACAAAACTATGTTTAAAGCGTGTAGCCCTGTACTTATCGTGATAAAAGGCAGGAGTGCTTTGACATGCCACAACCTTGGCCATTCTTTGTGGATGAATTTTGCAAGATTTTTGCACAAGAGAAGATCAAAGATACATTTCACCTGTTTTATGATTATTTTCCATTTATTTGTAATAAAACAAAAAAGATCGTGATAGTTTAATTTTATCATTTCCGACATTGTATGGATCTGAACATCTTTTTATACGCCTGTGGTATTGGCGCTTTTAACGTGTATTAGCTTTCTTGTCTTAATGCTTCAAGTTGTTTTCAAATTCAGCAGCACAATCAGATATAGCATGTCCAAAATGAAAAAGTTGTAGCTACAGTACTCATACGAAATAACTGCTCCAGATCACTCAAAATTAACTTGCACTACTTATAGCACCGCCTGCAACTCATTCGATGGTCTCTCATTAGAAAGACAACAAGCATTCGTTTAACAATCGGTATGTGTGGCGTCAGCAGAATCAAGCAATATAGTTATCCTACTGTACCTGTAGTGTACTGTCAGATTTCGACTGACATATTATGCACGACGTCAGGAGCTTTAATTAATTAGTCAATGTACTTACCCGCATAGCATTTCCAAACGTGCTCTGATTCAAAAGCGGTCCCATTTTTTCGACGTTATCGCGATACCATTTAATTGTAGTTCGAATCGAACGGACTCCGAGCATAAAGCTGTTCATCTGAAATATTCATTCCGCCCATGTATAAACTTGTCAGCACAAGTTCTTGAAACAAAGCGTGCGAAGCGCGCTTTGTTACCACTAAAATCGCTAGGAGGAAAATCGTGAAAGTAATTTCTCTGTTGAAAATAATTTAACTAATAATGCATCATCGAGTGAATGAATTTCGTCAAATTTTTTCGTTCGATAAGAAATGTAATATCAATGACTGTGATCGCTAAGAGCTCCGACCTAATCTTCCGGGTCAAAACAGTCCAGAACTAGTTATTCCAGCGTTCTTTAATAAACGTGGCTGATGCGGTCACCAATGTTCCATGAAAATTATCTCCCAACACTAGTAACCGGCAAAGTGAAGAAAAACTTAGCTACTCTGCGATTATATTGTCGTTCCAAATCAAAGCCCCTAAGCCCGCTTAAAGTTCCATGAAATCAATTATACACAGGCAGTGCTTCAGAGGCAACACTATGGTGATTGTAGTCATATCGCAACCGACGAATTTTTTATATTAATATCTTCTTCAAATGACCAAAAAGACAAAATATTTTTAAAATCACAAATTTTAAGAAAAAATATAATCCAAATAGTGATTTTTACGTAGTAAGGCCCCTACGATTTACCTTATTTGATGAATACTACGCAAATCCAATTGCTTTTAGCAACCATCGTATTTAACAGCCATGAAAATCCATAGACACATTCGATTGACCTGCATACATCTATATTGCAAAAGTGGCGAAGTTTGACTATTTTTAGTTCAACATATTGCCATGTTTTGTTCCGGCGCCGTCCCGCAGGGTCAATAACACAAATATGGTGTTAAAGGAAACCAGCTTGACTGTGTTCAAATACTTAATAGCACTATAATACCATAGTTCACCACACCAAATAGCAAAAAAACTTGGTGAAATTTTTGAAATATTTACTTCACTGGGCCATTTTTTAAACTTCGGCTAATAATAACTCGAAAATGGCAGCTCTGACATGTTCTCAAAAGTTATAGCTCTCGATGAGGATATTTCGATTTCTCCGTTTTTCGCTTGGAAGCTGCTATCTAGAGATACAGGTCGCGAAAAATAGATACCAAATAACCAAATTTCAAAAATGTGACCCTTGGCCTCTTTGTAGCCAATTTTGGTCCGGAAGACGTGGTCCGCGGTAGACTGAATGAACGGGCACAAGTAGACTGAATCTGTGATCAAATAAAAAATTTTGGGTATGCATCCATCCATTCGGTGATAAGTTATGATCTCCACAGAAAACAAAACAATTTTTACGATTTTTGCGGCTAACAAAACTATAGGCGAAAACTCAGCTTGCTCCGTTTCAATAAATCTACATTATACATTTGTCACAGTTTTGTTGCATTTCATGACCGCTTCTATGTCTGATGCAGGTATCCTGAAACATTTCAAATGTCGGTCACTCACACACAATAATTACACTGGCTCCGTGTCACTCTCGGTTGCTAGATACTATTTTTAGAACTGTTAAATTGAAAAATAACGACGAATTACTGATTCAATCAATATTAATATTGTGTGTAAAATTAAGCAAAAAACACCGTGTGAAGTGATTATCTACGTCATAAGTAAAGCTATACTGGTAAGATTTGCGGTATCGATATTGTTATCAACGAAAACGTCAATCATTAAAACCATAAATCCTGCAAAAACGGTCGTAATAAGTCAAACTGAATACAGATTTCTGGACTCTTCACGGCATGGGAGCAGGATTTTTTAGCTTCTTAGGACTTCGGCGGGTTCCACCCCCCTCCCACGGTGTTGCCTCCAAGTCAACCGATCCAGCAGCCCCAGGTTTATTGAGGCGACGGCAAAACTGATCGTCCTAACAAAACGACTCGATATTACTACTTATATTTCGTGCATTCATGACAAAATTCTTAATAAAACTGGTATTTCGCAAGCGAGGGAGACACAGAGCGAGCACAGTTTCATCTGTGGGTGTTACATGTAATCACCTGTGCTGGCCACAAGTGGGCGCTGGAATTTTCGATGTCTCCTGGCAAAATTTGTGGCTTCCCCTTAAAAAACCGCAGTTAAATTTGCAGTTAAAATCTCCAGCGATAACTGCTACTTTAACTGAGTCCTGTATTAGGCGTTACAATAAATAGAAGCCACAATATCAATATGAAATAAAACACAATAACCTCGTCAATAAGTCTTTTTACTGGATGGGAATCCGGGCTGATCAAAATATATCCGCGCAAAATAGCCAATAGACGAATATTCATTGTTTCGGCTATCGGAATGATGTTTTTGCAAAACTCGTCTGAAAGAAGTATTTACTAACCTAGATACATTGAACACTATAAAAGGGAACCATGTTGCAACAACCAACCTTAGCTACGATAGCTGTCTATAAAGCGATAAAGATTTAAATTAATCGATAAAGAATTTAAACAAATACAATATTGTTTTAGAAAAATTCCGGTGGGTAAATGAAATAAGACCAGCAAAAATGATGTGGGATATCCATCGCTTATCCAGTATTCAAAGTTATATCAAACATTTCAAATCTTCATTTTATCAACGGATGCATCACGACGAAAAGATATAATCACTTTTCCAAGATCTGGAAAGCACAAGTGAAATGCACTGTACTTAACAGCACGCCGGTAGAGAAACATGGAGAAAAAGCGGTGCATTAAGCTAGGCGAATCTGAGTTTATACACAAGCACAATATTTTCAATAACTCATCAGACAACGTGGCTATCTCTATGTGCTTCAGTTGGCATAATTTCATCTGACTTCCTTCGTCTTGTCCATTCAAGATAAATCAACTATTCATTAAGCACGGGTTGTTGTTTCAATAATAATCTATTTCTATCGTCTCTAAAATCCATTTTCTGATTATTTCAATTACAATTTTGTTTGGTACATTGTATGAGTTCGTCCTTGGAACCGGTGGTTATTGAGCGTCAAACACAAACACAATTTGTTTAAAAAATAAAACATCAATAAATGATACCCAGTTTAAAAAATCAGAAAATCATTAAATGTATACTGCTTCATTATTCGCTTAGCTTTTTCGTAAATCTTACAAAGTCATTTTGTAATAGATATTTACTGTATTCATAAATCAATAAATTATAGCAAGACAATTTCTGACATCGAACATACAGCGATATAATGAATGTACTTGCAATATAACTATTTTATAAATTGGGCTCCCCATTCGCTCAAAAATTAGCCATGAGGGCATGAACTGCCACCCCGCCCCAGTTACAAACTGGAGGGTGACCAATCTCGCCAGGGGGGCTTTTACCAAAAAGGTTAAAATTTTGCCGGTTAAAAATCACGTCAGAAACACGGCCAAGACACTTCTGATGGAGGGAAAAAGCGAAGCATTTTGACAAACCTTAGGATATTTTCGGCTTCAGGACGGAATTTTAGTACAAATTTTGATAAAATTATATGTCGCTAACTTGGGGGTGTTTTTACAGAGTGGAAACAAAAAACAATTATGCCATGAGGCGATGAACCGGTGGAACCCTAAAAATTTTGGAAGGGGCACAAACATGTGGTACACGATTTTTGCCAGGGTGAGCTTTAAAATGCCAGGGTGCCCCACCCACCTATTTGGAGAGACCAGTAAACTTATGTGTGGCTTTCACAAGCATTATATCATCATTATGTATTGAAAAACCATGCAACATTTTCCCTTCGCACAATGTAACGACATCAGTTCGGAGCAAATTCGAATTATAATAACTAAATTAGCACCGGTCTCATTCGTTTGCATTGAAATCTCATTTCAATTAAATTAATTACTTAGCAAACTATCTCGTTATTGCCTGCAACGATATCTTTTCGTTGTCATGGAAATTAGAATAAATAATAATTTAGTCAGCACGACATACTCATAAATTCTAAATGATTACTAACATGCACATAATCTTAAATTTGATGAGATAAGCATGAGTACAAAAGGTAATTCCGACCACTTCGTCAGAACCATGAGGACACACTGCTCAAGGGGTTTAGCTTAATTTAGTATCACGTTTTAATAAAACCTGTAGAGGATTAGATAATAGAACCAATAATTGCGACGCAACATCTCACTTACTTGGTCTCTGCAAAGTTAACCCAGTCACGATTTTGGCTGTATGGAGGACATCATAACAAAGAATTATGCATCACTAAATGCTTAGTCATCTGGGCTCTCCAAATTGGGAGGAGGGGGTGGGCGGCCCCGCTGAGAAACAGATGCCCCTTATTCGATCCCCCTGGCAGAATTTTAAGCACCCCCGCCCACCGCGTCTTGTCAAAATTTTTCGTTTCCACTGGGCGAAAACACCGCCAAGTGACATAAAATTTGATCAAAATTTGTACTAAAATCCAGTATTGAAGCCAAAAATTTCGTAAATTTTGTATAAATTTGCTTCAAAATAGCGTTTTCTCCATCAAAAGTGAAACGATTTTTAACCATTTTTTCTTGGCAAAATTGGGTGCCACATAGTTCAAAATCAGCCCCTCGTCCCCGTACATGCGCCCTGGCAAAATTTTCAGCGCGTGGAGAGCTCGGGACATATAATCAAAGGTTATTTTAATACTGATTTGAATGTTTTTTTCAGACGTCGCGGGTCATGCGGGTCGCGATGTTCACAATGAGAGCAACCACCTTTCAGTACAATATTAGTTTTACTGAGCTGTGGTTTAGTAAAACAACTCGGTTTATATAGAAATATATTATATTTTACGTACAAGCAGAGATTCCTGTTTTCACAGAAACAGCGCTATTGCGGCTCGCAGCAGAAAAACACTAATTTTATAAGGAATAATTCCAATTTTCAGCACTTAAAACAAATAGCATTAAAATGTGAAGTGTTATAATCCTGGAATTACGGTGTTACTAGTAATCGAAATCGAGTAAATTATTATTTATGGTAGACACTCCGAGAGCATAACCTCTTGTTAGTCAAAAAAATAACTAATTTTGTTACAAACTGCTGGCCAGTTTTTGGAACACCCTGCCAGAACGAAAAGCACAATTAGATATGCGTCTCGCCGTACATAACATCCAATTTATGCTCCTTCTTTTAACAAACCCATCCAGCAAGATTCAAATTTTGCAATATCATTTATACAATACAAGTTGTTTCGAGAATTTGTCTTCAACGTAGTGACTAAAAATGAGCAAAAAAATATTGGCGTCTCCGAATTAGGCTTGGCTGATCTTTCCACTTGTGAAAAACAAATATTCTACATTAAGTAACTTTTATACTAAAGCGCTGTATCAAAGCCTGAAAATATTAGCACACCTAACAGCCACAAGTACCTTGAAGTATGGAAATGTAGCGTACAGAAAAGCTTTATTCCCCACTCCGAAATTTCCTCCGAATATGACGATGGCGAATATAGGGTCTAAAGATTTCGGAAGGCTGTGGAAAGGCCAGAAATGTGAACAAATTAATGTATAGATTGCTTCAATTCAGTCGAATTCGCACCTCATTGCTTTAGCTATGCTATTGCAAATAATTATAATAATAAAACCGAGATATAATTAATTTGCGCTATTATATGAACACTGCTTTCAGAAAAGTTTTGAGAAACACTTTTCAAGTTAACAGCGAAGATAAATTCAGTCATTAAATATTTGCCTAGGAATAAGCAACATGTAGAACCCTCCTGTTTCTACTATTCGATGGACTAATGCGTCAATAAACTTAAGGTGATCCCACCATCCATCCTATTGTGTAATAACCAGGGAATAACCGGAACCGGAACTAGCAACCGTAACCTTCTATTTAAACCGGATCCGGAACAGGAACCTGGTCTTCGAAATTTATATATAGCAGGGAATAACCGGAACCGAAATTTGCCAGAACCGGAACCAGCAACGGGAGCCGTCCATTTAAACCGGATCCGGAACCGGAACTTGGTCTTCGAAATTTATATATAGTAAAACAGATGAAGGAAGAAATCAAGGTATTGTGGATTGAAAATGCATTAAAAATAGCTTTTACGTTAAACTTAATGTATTGCGGTGGTATTATTGCCTTTCTGAAACTTTAAAGAGACTGAGGAAGCTAATAATGTTTATTTATTGATCAAATATATCGATTTTTGGACACCCAAAGCAAAAAATGTCTTCCACTATACACCATTGCGTATACTGCGTCAAATCGAATATGCTTACAAAGCTTGGAGCGTAGAATACACACTTTCGCTCTGTCTCCAGTCGCCTTCCTTTACTACACATACGTTTGTTACATGTTCTTCTGTAGGAAACTTGAAATTATTGGTTTATATGATTCTAAGAGAAAATAATAGATAGAAGGTAATTTTCTGATCAGTGGTCAGGGACATTGTTTAGGCTAGTGCCCGTAAGTTTTGGACAATCAGTGCTCGTAAGTTAGATGATAATGATGATAACTTTCTAATCAGAATGCTATAAATGAGACACACTGTGATGCTGCTCGCACTGTTTCAATAAATACAGTTGTTTGCCAAGAAATCAGTTTCTAGCTGCGTTGCAGATAACGTTAGTCTACTTCAATTTTGACTGATTTACCAAGTTTACAAGCGCTCTGGCTGGTGCTTGACGCAATTTATTTTAGCCAACCATACCCTAAGTACTTCTGCGTATGCCATACTCTGTTACCGAGTGGGACCGGTTTAATCGAAATGTATCCCACAGACTTCTGGATGTGTAAAATAGCTGCTACAAGCATCGACGTGGCTTTGATTTGTTAAACTCCTGCAGGTTATTATGAAAAATTCCAACGGAAATTATGTGCCCTTCTTACGTTTCAAACGTCAAATTGCTTAGTTAATCTTTTCTTTTGCTTGGTTGTATTGGAGCTTGATCATTGTATAATATATATTACATTGTTTGGATCACAGATGAAGCAAAAGCGTGGAAAATTTCAAACAAACTTTTCAAACCGGAATTCGGGATCCGGTATGGTTTTTGCCCTTTGCCTCAACCGCAACCGGAACACAATTTTCGCCGGAACCGGAATTCCGGTTACTCCCTGATATATAGTAAGACAGATGAAGGAATAAATGAGGGTATAGTGGATTATAATGCATTAAAATAACTTTTACATTAAACTTAATGTATTACGATAACATTATATATTGCCATTTTGTAACTTTAAAGAGACTGAGGAAGCTAATAACATTTATTTATCGAGCAATATGTCAGCTTTTGGACACCCAGAGCAAAAAATGCCTTCCACTAATACACCATTGCGTATACTGCGTCAAATTAAATGTTTAGAACGCATAGAGCGTAGAATAAACACTTTCGCTCTGTCCGCAGTTGTCTCCCTTTACTACACATACGATTGTTACATGTTACTCTGTAGGAAACTTGAAATTACTGGTTTATATGGTTCTAAGAGAAAATAATAGAAGGTAATTTTCTGATAAGTGGTCAGAGACACTGTTCAGGCTAGCGTTCGACAGACAGTGCCCGTCAGTTAGATGATAATGATGATAAATTTCAAATCAGAGTGCTATAAATGAGACGAACTGTGATGCTGCTCGGCTCGCACAGTTTCAATAAATACAGTTATTGCCAAGAAAGCTGTTTCTGGCTGTTTGCAGATAACGTTACTTTACTTCAATTTAGTCTGACTTACAAAGTTTACAACCGTACTGGCTGGTGCTTGACGTAAGTTAATGTTAGCCAAGCATACGCTAAATTCTTTTACGTAAGCCATACTCTGTTATCGAGTTGAACCGGTTTAATTCGAACATAAACCAAAGACTTCCGAATGCTTAAAATAGGTGCTATAAACATCGACCTGGCTTTGTTTTGTTAACAAGTTTTTGCAGGTTAAAATGAAAAATTCCTACTTAAATTATGTGCCCTACTTACGTTTCACGCGTCAAATTGTTGAGTTAATTCTTCTTTTGTTTGATTGTATTGCAGCTTGATCATTGTATAATATATATTACATATGTTTAGATCACAGATGAAGCAAAACTGGTGGAATTCAAATGCAAAATAGTTAAACTTGCAAGTTGCAAAAATCCAATATTTTTAAGCCGGAATTCAGGTTCCGGTATGGTTTTTGCCCAATGCCGGAACCGCAACCGGAACACGATTTTCGCCGGAACCGGAATTCCGGTTACTCCCAGGTAATAACCGATATCGAACCGCTAAGATTCGTTACGGTAAAATTTGCACAATTTCAATCGGGTTTTAACTGGCATAATCAAATGCAAGTGACAGAAATTGTTATTGTAATCAAACAGAATTATGGCGATTCTTTTTGCAGGAATTCTGTTCCTTAAGGCCTATCAGGTTTGCAAAAGAGTATTCAGTGTTCCCGAACAAATTTAGTCCAATGGTCACACGCAAATCGGCCCTATTTTTAAGCTCTTGATGTTCGTGAACAAAATACGCTTGATTTCAATCACAAAACATTGTGCTCGTGAATATTTTTACGCTAGATTTTAATTGACCACAAAGCGTTCCTCAACGGCACGCGAAATTACAAAATAGTATGGATGGTGGGGTCACCTTAAGCTTACTTACACTAAGTGCGACAAATTTAATCGCTATGATGCATGTAATTAGCAACACTTGCAGCAGCGAAAATTGTCTGAGCTACGTTATAAATAAAGTTCTTCATTACGTATTCCTTGTATTACTTTTTTTCAAAGGTCTCTAAAATGACCGTAAATTAGGCCATGACGTTAAACCCATTTTACGTGTAACTACTTGTTGCTGCATTTAGGATATGCTTAACACGAGTTAAAACCAAGAAGCTGCTGGCAACGTATGTTGCATATGGTGTACCAACAAAAATGAGAACAAAAATGATACGAAAATGATTATTTACTTTTGCAGTTTAAATAACGGTGTGACCGGAGGCGCAATGTAACCAATACAGATATCAATGTTAGTTTTTTAATTGTTGCCATTACATAGCGTAGGACGTAAAAATTATAAAATTCAACTATCGGTAGCAGTGTGCGAACAGAGAAAGGAAACAGATTTTTGCCCTCTAGAACCACAAAACTTGTCATACTTTGAGAATAAGCAATACATCTATAAATGAATCTTTTCCAAAATTACACTATGTTAAGTAATCTATGCGATGCGGAACAAATTAATGTCAAAGGGCTCTGCGTCAAGTTCACATGTTTAGAGTTGAGATATTTAAAAAAGATTTACTATATATAGACACCTGAACATCTAACGGCAACCAGTATTGCCCCAGGTCGCGCAGAAAATAATGCGACAACGACAAAAAATACCCTATGCACAGTTATATAAGGGTCAAGAAATTGATGAATTTTTCTGGTACGTAGTAATTTTGAATCAAATCTGGAATCAAAGGTAAGTTTTAAACAGAACTATCAAATCGAGATACATAAATATAATAAACGTATTATTCTATTTTTACCACTTTTGACAAATACTGCAACAATGTTAATGCTATGATATGGAACATGTTTAGCAGAAACCTCCACACCAAAATGCAAAAAACTGTGAGATCTGTTGTCTTTGAATTCGCAACCTCCAATTCTGCAACAACGTTTTAGGTCCTCTTCGACAACGCACAATATAGGGTCACTTATTTAACAGCTATCCATAGCCGTCAGCACCGCTGTACAGCAGCCCAGTATGGTTAGATACATTTCTGTTATCACCGTGTAGAAATGTGGTCCAGGTTCTGACACATAAAAGATAATGAACCCATGCACTCACATCTTAGCCCGTGTTTGATGATACGGGCGTTTTCGGCCTGACCCCCAGTTCCTGGGGGGCGTTGCTCGGACCCTTCCTTCTGTTTTTGGGGTGTAGGTCGGACCCCCACCAATTTCTTGGGGGGAGCAGCTGCCTACCCCCTCTCAAAAAACTGGGGGAGGGGGTCCGAGCTACCGCCCCCAGAAACTGGGGGTCAGGCCGAAAAAAACCCGTATCATCAAACACGGGCTAACATATGAGTGCAGGGAAGTGTCATTCTCTTCCCTAATGCACTCTTGCCTACACTAACTTATATTCTGGTGTTATGTAAGAGTAGTTAGAGGCTATCAACGCTGAAAAATCGAATACAGTGCCCACAATTAATCAATGAATAGGTTTCACCCTTATATTTTCATCAATTACTTCGGACTAGGGTTGTACCGGATATCCGGTATCCGGCATCCGGCCGGATATTTTCTAATATCCGGCCGGATACCGGATATTTGCAAAATACAGCAAAGTGAAAGTTTGGTTTTATGAAACACCGAACGAATGGCAGCATGGAGCTTCTTTCTGCATGCATATATATGCAGCATCATGCTTGCTGGACTACGTTTGAGAAAGGTCATTGGGGACACACAAGCTTGCGGCTTGGTCATTCAGAGAAGTACCAAGAACGCACAAGTACATCGGTGTGTTTGATGACACCAGAAATTTGTCGATCTCTGTTGGTTCAAACGGCCTTCCGCGAAAACCATAAGGACCGGAATAACGAGGCGTCAAAATAGTTGTAGCAAAATATTGAATACAAAGCCAACGCGAAAAGCGTCCTGGTACTGCAGCTGAATTACCCAAGCCAAACTGGCCAATCGCGGAAACTGTGCTGAATGCCCTCGCCACCAGTCGAACGGGTCACTGCTCATATCTGGTCGAGGTACTGCCAAATAACGGTCAAGCTCCGTTGCAGCCGCCGATAGCATCGTTGATGGGCCGGCGCTGCTGCAGGCAATTTCGTCAAGACATGACTTGACGTCAGGTTTGGCCATTTTGGCCGTGGAGCGTCCAAGGAACCACGACCGGGGCTGGAGAGCGGTGATCGGCCAAGCGCGTTGAGCACGGCAAGCTTATGAGCACTGCACTCGTCGTCATTTAAGAAAAATGATGTTTTGAAGCGAGGGTCCAATATGGTGGCCCTGCCTGCGCAAAGCTTGACTTTCTCTGAATATGGGCCAAACCTTTTCTGGATGCTTTCGACGAGAGTACATTTCATTCATATTTCCCGCAGGTGTTGCATTTCGCATGAATATCGGTAGGATTTGCTACCGTAAAACATTTCCAAATCACAGATGCACTGGACATCGCAACGCTAGTCAGATAAACTCTAAATTCTGAAACAAATGGCGAGATAATAGTGTGCGTCGGTCTTATTTCTATTTTTCTATGATAGATGACAGTTGCACCACATATCCGGTAACGGTATCCGGTTATCCGGCCGGATATTGGGAACCGAATATCCGGTATCCGGTAAAATTTGTATCCGGTACAACCCTACTTCGGACCATTATAAAAACATACGTTTGTCGTTTTCAACAACAAATCCACCACAAATAATCGAAACATTTCGCACAAGGAAAACGTCATCAGCGTTTGAATCGTGCAATCCGGATTCAATAATCTCAGCACTGAGTTCCTCGTTGCGGCTGAGCTGCTCCAGTGTAGAAGTATCAATTTCACTCGATGATGCCGAAACATTGGCTAATAGAGCAAAAAATAGAGACGGTGATGAGCGATTGACACGCGCCTCTGTCGGTTCCGGAAGACGCTTCCCTTGAAATGTGCCACGAAACGAGCCACTCATATTAGCCGCTGGTAGCCCACGCATACGGATTGCAGCTCTGTTCATTGCTGCAAAACCTAGAAAATGATACGTTTGAAAATGACTCTACTGAAGTAAAATAATTTTTATTCGCGAACAAAACCTTCAGAACCCTAAATGTGCGAAAATAAACAATTATGCAATTTACAATAGCCAATTTATTAACCTGCTACATTTCGTTGTTTCGACGTTGAAAAATTCGCCAGAACAAATCTACAAAGACCAACAATAATTGATCAAATAATGGCAAGTGGTATTAATCCAACTCAAACACGTTACAAAGTGAACGCTTTAAACAATATTTTCTTCCTTCGTTAACTATAGCAACTGCGCTACAAAGCGAGACTTCGCACAAGCCCACAATATTTCAGCTAGGTCACAATAATGATATTATAGACACGACTTTACAAGTTGGGTGTAAACTCAGTCCAACAAAACAAACTCCCTCAAATCTATCTGTCAGTGTTGTAACGTTACAACTACTACTTCGATGTTATTAATCCTGAAGCCCATTGTGAACAAAGTAGTAATAATGCTGATGAAATTTTTATAAACGCTACGCACACAAGAGCTATTTCCTGTCAATTAGTACACGTGTCAATTATTCGTCTACAGCACAACACTGATATACGAACCTTTTTCACCCCACTCCTCTTAGCAACGTAATAACTGTTTCCAGTAGTGATTAATAAATATTATCATATTTTAGTCAGCGTATTTCTTAGTATATTTACCGATTTTACAAATATCGATATATCGTAACCGTAACACTTCCTTACGACCTCAAAACCAAAGTCAACTTTTCGGAACGACTGTTGTATTTGTACTTCCTATTATAAAAATATGTCTTATACTACAAGTAGAATATTAACATTAGATTGTTATAATTTAATTTTACTATTTTACATTATCAAAAATTTACACTTTTTGGCGTTTTTAAATTTTTTTACCTCAAAAATTAACACAAGAAAAGCAGAACGAACAGTTTTACCTTCTATCTTTATTACTTTTCCTAGCATACTTAATTTCGGGCGCTATATGGACAAACCAAATTCTCCTGAATCGAATTAATTACACTATTTCTTATTTATTTATGGTCCAAAAAAATTAATACAATTTTGTATAATTTGACTACGATTTACTGTTAATGAGTTTCCAAACATTAAACACAGATGAATCGCATTTACTTCTAAACATGTTTGTCTTTAACAATCCTGCAAATTTAATATTTTCATAATTAGAGAGCCGAGATTTCCCAGCTAACATCGAAAAACTGCCATTTTCCCTCTGATTTGACTCAGTTTCCAGAAAATACGATGTGATGGACGGATTCGCCTTGCTCATCAATGGTGGCAGCCAAAAACAGCTGTATGGGACATTTCCTATTATTCTATAATGAAAGCGCCATGCTTTGAACAGAGGAAACCGAGTACATACATATTTTACAGGAATCTAAGAAAATACAAACTACTTCGAACTTTGATTGATCTTACTGCATATTAAATAAGTTTCGAAAAAACTTACTTCTCGCGTCACAAGTGAAAAAGTCCACTAACGTTGCGCTGCGATTCTTTGCTGAGTAGTACTGTTCGTAGAGATCATAGTCGTCCAAAACACTTGACAATACAGGACCAATTCCGGCGCGCTAAAACTATATTCAACAACGTAACTTTATGTAAGGTTGCAGTAACCTCTTGTTTAAGTTTAGATCTTGACCGATTATCTACTCAAAATAATTTTTTATCGTCATTTTCTTGCTTCAGGAGTTCAAATGACGAAACAACAGCAATGGAACAAAAAGCCTTGTGCCATTGGATAACTCAGCCGCGAAGATGTGTATGAAGGAAGACATCAAAGGGAAATGGATCAATGAGATTACCATCCTATGACACAGCGGTGCGTGTACCGGGACGGAAAAGATAATATTGACCTTAAGAAAGTAGTGCTGTCACAAATAAGGACCGGTGGTACAAAACTCCTGCTTAACAGCAAGCATCACTTCCTGACAAGAGACGAAACCGAACCTGAATGAGTCTCTAACCGAAATAGAAACTTAGTCTCCAACATGCATGTACTGAAACAGTACGGCATATATTCATGAGCTCAGACATGCTAGATCTGAACTGAATCTCAATCGTTCGAGTCCTGTTGAAGAGGTTTACAAGAATCCTAGGAAGTAGCTTGCCTCTCCGAAAGACTGAACTGATGTCCGATCACATTTAAACAACTTTTTATCGTACGTAATAGTTCACTTATTCTTATGTACGAACAGCTTTAAACATCAAAGAACTATTTACAATATTCAAACAACACATCCTATCGTTAGGATAATTCCAACACACTCTAAAATCCTTTGACATACGTCTGCCCTATGAGTTAACCAGTGCTGCTGATCGCAATGTATAACATTGTGGATTTCTCCATAACTCTAAAAACATATTACATTATGTGTTTCGCAAAATAGCAAATAAATGTAGACACAGAAATATGCTAATATACTGCTGGAAACTTTTCTCAATTGAGAAATTATGGTGAAAATGTTTTTTGCTGATACATAGATAGCTTTCGAAACCAGAATTATCTATATATTTAAGTCAGAACCTCTTTGAAGGAACCGGTATTATTCTTAATGTGAGCAATAACACATAACTGGGAGTTATGCAAAACTGCCAAGTATGTAAATATTAAAATGTATTCAAAAAATAAGAAACATAAAATACACTAAATAAAAGGTCAAAGAAACAAGTTTAACGAATTCACCCAATATTTTTGCAGTGATCGTAATGAAACCACCAAATCAGCCATGTCCACGATGTCTACATTGACCAATGTTACGTTTCGAAATGATCTCAAAAACTGTAATAAAATGACACGATGTTAACGTCGGGTAGTAGAGCCATTACAATATTAATTCTTATCCCGTACACTGAATGATAAAAATGAGAATTTGGTATTTTTAGAAAATTAGACTAGTCGGTAGTGGAACTACATTTGTGAGCGCAGCTTGGGCTGTGGCATTACGAATGTACTCAATTTTATGTTCTTCAAATAACTACATTGCATATAGGGCTTTATCATTGGTAAAAATATTATATTTGAATTCTTCGACCCAAAAAACCCTATAATGGTTTGATCGAAACGATCTATTTCAATAAATAACACAAATATTGCAAAATTCTCTATTTTAGCTGCATAAGCTTAACTAATTCGCTAATTACTAATTAACCCCTCAAAATTTTTTATCCCAAACATCAGGTGCACACTCTGACATGATAGGCTTTCAAACAAAAAAAAGTTTTTTAAAATCGGTTCAGTGGTTCTTGAGATCCGTCGGACCGAACGAACGGACGGACATCGACCTTTTTAATCCCAGACAGAAAATAATAACGCTTCGCTTCGCTCCGCTCAAAAACATTGAATTTTGCGTTTATCTGCAACAAACCATATATACATTGTGCACTAATCAATTACCTACAGTTTGCAATGCTTAGCTATATTTTCTAGGATGGTCTTTTCCTACAATTGTACACTATTCCTGGCTGATTAAACATAAAGTCGAGTGATCGTTTCATAGATGACGTCCAGAAATTGCTATTTCATCATGTCATTTTTATCATCTTAACTCAATCGAAACAAGTATATAAGCGCCGACGATGAAAAAGATTTCATTTTTGCAACATTCCATTTGTTTAATGCAGTAACATTGGTTGCGGATTTATTGAAACGGGGCGAGCGAAGCGAGCGGAGTTTCCACTGAGAAAGAAAGAGTAGGAAAGATCGTCAAAATTTGTTTGCCTATTTCTGTCACGCATAACTCATATTCGGGTGAATGGATTTCGATCAAATTTTTTATTCGATAGCAAAAATGAAGATGATCTGCTCTTTAGTTGAACGCCAACAACTTCAACACCATCTTCGGGGTCAAAATGCCAAAAACTATGTTTTAAGGGTTCTTCGTCAAATCTGGTCATACAGGTACTCACTCTTTCGCAGCCCATATTTAGCGAAAATTTCTGGTGGACTAAGGATCATGCGAATCTTTTCTATCTTCGCTAAAAAGTCATAAATTTTCCCTTTGGGACAAAAATAGCTAAAATTTTCCTTTTGAGCACCGAACAACAGGAGCCGGTGTATACGATAATTAATAAATAAAGTCACGTTTGGCAAGTGTACGTCACCAGATACTTTACAGGAGCCGTTGGGCATTAGCTTAAACAACGATACGGCTTGCAAAGAACTTCAAAAATTATATGCTAGTGTTTGATTGAATAATCATTATCATTTGTGTCTTACAAACCGTTTAGTATAGCTCGAAAAATACATAATGAAACCGGAATTTCGATTCCAGCAAATATTAGCAAGCCGTGAAACAGAATCCGGACCCAGAATTCCAATTACTCACCGATGTCTAGATATGCACTACTGCAGTCACGCGTTAAAATGCATAAATCTGACGTTTTATGATAGCTACAGTACTTTATGGTCTTACAGTTTTGCTGATGAACTGCGGTGGATCGATCCAAAGTTACTTTCAAGTGTTCTCAGTTTCAAACTAATGGACATACAGATAGTTAACTCGGTTATAATTTTGGTAGTTTAGAGAAGCAAGGTGAAAGACATAGAACTTAAGAAAAACTCTTTTACGCGTATAAATGTTATACAAAAGAAAAACATACAAGATACAAAAGTTCAAAGCCCAATTATGATCTAAAATTCTTACTGAATTAGAAATATGATCTAAGTGAAGGTTCGCTTTTCGGCCGGAAAATAGGGGCGGATTTTGTTGATAGTAGAAAAAATCCAACAAATTGCCACGCATCGCACAAACTTCTCGACCAACACGCACTACATCAGCCAAGTTAGATGTTACCGAGCGTAATACTGTGACGTTACAGAAGATAACAGTACGAACGTCGTCAAATGTTTCCTTGAACCCAGGTGGATATGTGACCAACAACTTAACAACAAATGAAATTTTGCCACTTGGAATTGAAACGTTATTTTTCATTGCCTATGTAAAAAATTAAAAACAAACAATATTAAAGAGTTTAAGTTTAAAACAATTCATGATGTTGCGGCGAATAATTAAGTGTACATATAGTGTTATAAGTGCAGAGCTGACTTCGTAATACAAGGTCGTTGAATTCCCAGCTACTATAAAAATTGGACTTTATTACCGTTTGTTGAATGAAACAAAAACGCAAAACGAAAGTTGAAAAAGGTTTAATAGGAGATCGTTACTCTCTGTTATGTAATGCCTCTGCCATAACTAAACACAACAAGATATGACACAGAAACGAATTGAATTGCTATTTAACCGCCGGCATCGTACTTTTAGCTTAGACATAGATAAAAGCGGTTAAAAGAAATACAATTTATTTGCAACAAAATATATTGTGAGTTATTCTTCTTTCATAACTCTGTTGGTCTGATACAAATGGGCTCTTCAAATAGGTGCTTTTAGCAAAACAAGTGTCCCGTTGAGGCGGGCACCTTGTGAAACGCGCCCTGGGAAAATTTTTGCTTCCTCCAGGTAAAAACCCCAGTATGACATAAAAACGATTACAAAAAATCTCACTTTGACGTTTGAAATTCAGTATCACATATTATTTTACTTAATGAAACGAAGTGCCCATAAACTTCTTTCAACCTCAGTAGAAACATTTTGCACCATTTCTGAAAACATTTATAAACAATTTTAGCGTTTTTCACTAAAAACATCAAAATGTTCAAAATTGTTAATTTCGAAGCCGGAGATGGATGTTGGTTGATGCCCCCTGGAATAATCCGGCGCCACAGTTTCTAACCAGGAGCCCCAGAACACTATTTTCGGCAAATGAGAAGCCAGATAAATGGTGTATTTTTTTTCGAATTTAGTGCATTAAAACCTAGCAGTAGTTGGGAATACAAAAAAATTAAAAAGTAAGGAAATATTTATACCTAGAAGCTTTCGAAATGAAGCGCAAACAAAATCATAATTTGTAGTTTTATGATGAATAATTACACCAAACAGTTATCATTAAGGCAATTTTCCTTATTGCAAGACACATATTAACAGAGGTTTTTGTTATCGAAATATTCATATCAATGAAAATTTGTTGTCGTAACGAAACAGTCCAATTCATATATTAAGGCATGTACGTCGTAAAAACGAAGATTTTATCGATTTTAACTTTTTAATGATTTTAACAAGCTAAAAATATTCATTATTCGCTATTTGATGCTACAAGCGCAATGTAGCATATAGGTTGTACAGTATATTTATCTCATAATCTGGAAGAACATGACATAAAGCTCCAAAACAAACCTATTAACACAGTGCGATAGTTACTGTTACTGATAAAACAACTGTACTCCAAAACCTATATGCTCCATTATAATAAACTGATGATGTTTCTGCAAAATTACATCTTACGCTAAGCATCAGGAATGCTTAGCAGTAGTAATGCAGGTTCAGTTCGCAGAGGCCGATCCGGTCTAGTGCTTGATCCAGGCCGGTCCGGTTTGGTGAGGAGTCCAGGCCTGGCCGTTCTGCTGCGGGCATGGACCGGACCGTATATGTCCAGGGTATATCCGCGTGGTTTTTTCATATATTTTTGCGTAATTTTGGCATTTTCTAAGACACGTTAAGCATTTTTTCTGGCCGAAAAACGTAAATTATATTTATATTATTTATATTACATATTAACCATGAGCCAAGGCTTACGAAAACAGCGAGCACAGCAACAAGAACACCAAAACGATTCGCATTCGCCAGAGGCTATTTTTTGCCGTTATATACATTCTAGATATAACTATATATATGTTCATCGACTTGTAGTGAGTGAAGTGATCGGGGTTTCTACTTAGGGTACTAGTTGGAAAAATCGTGAAAATTTCTTTTTTTATCTGTTTCTGCCATTCATAACACATGTTCAGGTGGAAGAATTTCGGTAAATTCGATAGTAAAAATGCTTTAGTTGCGACCCATTCTTCGGCGTCAAAATGGTAAAAAACAGATTTTTAATGATCCTTTGCCAAATTTTGACCATTCGAGTACCAGTCGTTCGCAGCTCATAACTTGCCACATAGGCTTCGTACCACTCAAAATCAGCTCCCCGAGATCTACAACCTTGCTGGCCAAAAATATTTTTTGAAACCACTCCCTAGGCCGCTATGTGCCCGAATATGGCCCCGTCGACCCATTGTAAAATGGTGATTTTTCAAATTTCGGCATGATGTACCTTACAATGACTGTCTATTAGGTTATCAATCAGGCTAAATACGATAGTTTTGCCATTTAGAGTCTAATTTGACTATATTATACTTGTTCATGGGGTTTCAAATGATTTATGATCGACGAACCGAATTTCCAAATGTAGTAATTTTTCATCTGTTTGGTTAAAGAACGGCATATATAAAGGTTTTTCGGCATACTGAATATGGTAACTTACTTATCTAGAGTCTAGCACAAATATTTCAAAACTCTTCAGATGTCTTCAGTGGATTTAGAGTCAATGAACCCGATTGTCAGAATATAAGCTGTCTTCAATATTTTGTTTGCTTCTTTAGAGCATCAAGAATGGTCTATATATAGGTTTATATGTATTCTGAATACGATGGTTCGGTTATCTAGACACTAGCACAAATACCTCGCGCGATTTCAGTTTCGATTGGGTTTAGGGTCGACGAGGTTTTAGAGTTTCCAATGGGCTCAGGGTTACATAAGTTTTAGGGTAGTGTATACATCAAACACAAAGCCTGTTACAAGTGATGACACAAAATTACGACTAGATGAAACCACGCCAGCCCCGTTTAACCCTCGCTTGCGAGTTACTAGCATGTCTTTACAGTGTATGTTCTAATATACAACAGGTTAAAATACACATAGCAGTTAAGATTACACTATATTTCAGGTAGATGTGTTAATAAATGAGTTCCACATATTTTTGGTTTAGGTTGTGTTGGAATACGGCTTTACGCATTTTTGTTGCACCAAGCGCTTCCAAACGCGGTGTCCGTACGACCCTAGCTATTGTAACCTCATGGGCGGACCCAACTTGCATATACCAGACCAACTCTCTCGCCAGATCCAGTATGGTACGTAGCTTAGCAAGCCGCAGGAGAGCTCCACAGGACGTGTTCGGATGCCGCCGAATGGCTGCGCACGTCGCCTACATGGTATTATCTTTGAGGTCCCCAGGGAGATTCGCTCCGTCACCTGCTCACAGGCCAAGAAGACCATATCGCTATTCCCTATCCGAGTATCAGCCCGGAAGTTTCAATAGACTACATCGGGGTTGACCAAATATAATTTCAGCTAAACTGATTTATTGCTACAGTGGCCCCCACTAGGGTCCGACAATCCCTAGACGTTTAATGTCGACTCGTTCCCGCTACGAAGTTAACTGAGAAACCCCCGAACCCTCAACGACGTTGAACCTTTGGAAATCTAATTCCGCACTACGATAAATAGTCAGCGAGCCAAGCCAATACTTGCGACCTTTCCGATGTCAAGCTTGAAGGCTGGTCGTCGACTTGAACGACGATTTCGAATCCCTTTGGTATCTACATCATACAGTAATCATACGCTATATACATCATCAATCAACGCAGGGTCACTAAGGTTTTCTCAAGAATAATTTAATATCAGTTACACATTCGGATATGGGTTAAGACTATGCGATTATACATTATACATAATAAAAAGAAAAATTGGAGACGGAAAATGAACACGTATGCCGACCGATACAGCTAACAGGTCGTAAAAGCTCATTGATCGCTCAATAATACCAATGGGCCGGTTCAGATAAGCTGAAAGCTATCAGTAAATAAACAGAAGGGACAACACTCTAAACAATGTACTAGGTTCAGTAGCAAAAGAGAAGCGACACGAGTATCGGGGTGCAATTCGACCGCTTATCGTATTCTATGAGGGGTTAAATATGATGAAACATATACACGAAACCATCTTATACATAAAGGATATATAACGAATCTTTAGTTCAGCAATTAGTGCGGTACCACTCAATACATGAATACATAATATAATGAATAGTATGGTTCGAATAACATGACATGACAGCAGGTATATACTCAGGGACTCGTAATATTTATTGCAAACTCCTATATCCTAACAATCCTTTCAAAAGCCTAAATCCTAAAAAGCTGCATTGAGTATTCTGAGCACTCTAACTCCTAAGTAAATTTTTTGAAGTCAATTAATTAACTTGACAAAGTCACAATACTCACTTACGAATCAGGATGGATTACAGGTTGTGTTTATTATACGAAATTCGATATGCAGGGAAATTTTGAACTGCAAATTCATAGTAGTCTCTTTTACGTGGCGTTAATCGTAGTTTAAGAAGGCGTTTCGACCGCTAATGTTATCCTTACTCAATATCAGCGGACTCTAACGAGCAAAGTGAAGGTACTTATAAATATATATGTTTAATACTCGGGATCGGCTCAATTATGACCTATTTTTCTTGTGTATAACCGTTTTGTGATTGACACTAGTGAGCTAGCGCGAACCAAATAGAAGCGCGGCGCGAACAACCTACTTCGGCTCGTAGGTCCAGAGCTAAATGGTAAGGTTTTCAATACAAAAATGATCTGATTGCAATTAGGTCTGCACGCAGTTTAACCTAGGTATTAGGGCTCTTTTTGGAATAGAACGACAGCGACATCGCGGCGTCACAACTTAAAAGATCTTTGTTCCGCATCGCTATTTAAATGTCCGACCCAGTCGGTATAAAACCAATATATACAGAAAGTGTCGTCCAGTAGGGTCGTGACTACTAGAAAATTTATTAGATAATTTAAGGATTATATATTAAATATTTAGTTTACTAGGTTCAAATTTAGGTCTATGATATGGAAAGTTTTTGCCATTGCTAAGTTACGAACTACCTAAAGGCAATGATCAAGACCAGTCTAAGAAGAACTCGAAAGAAAAGTATAAAAGATAAGTATTCTAACAGTTACTATGATCCTAGTAAATGTTATGGTTTGATATTAATTCAAGTAAAATAAAGAGTAGTATGAATTACGACTACTCGAAGCACCTTGAAACAAGTCTGTTCTTCAAAGTATATGTTTCGCAGCTGAGGCGTTGCCTCAAGCCTTTCAGTCAAGGTTCAATTTAAGCTTCCGGTTGAAATGTATCATGACATCCTAATGGTTTATATCGATAAACCTACAGGAATTTGGTAACTTAACGGCCATGTCAATCCCTAGGTTCAGTTCATATAAAATTTTTTATCCAAATTTGAAAAGAAGGACCTCTGGTGTTGGCGGCCCGGTGCGGAAACGCTATATACCAGCCATTAAAACAAGGTCCGACTCGTCCTATGTGTATTTTGTAACACGTAATATTAAATTTTTAATGTGCAGATGCGTTTGGGTAAAAGTTCCTGGGGCAACAATGAGTAAAACCTATCAAAATTATTGTAAAAACCAACAGGATAGCAAGAATAGGTTCGTGCTGATTTCAAATGTCCTTCTACTTCTAGAAAACCATTATTTAGCCTCGTTCCGCTCAGGAATTTCTAGCGAGATTAACTCGTCTCAGGGAATCATAAAAATTAATATCCGCGAGTGTCATGTTTATTTTGTGCCTTATCTCTTGACCCAGTGGAAACCAAAATTACTTCAGCAATAGATGAACTCGTTCCAAACTCGCACGTCGGGCCGACTATGGACAGCACGACGGGAAGGACAATAGGAGAGGACTCGATGGCTACCGAACTAGAGTTACAGAACAGCGGCGTTCTTATTCATGACAAAGGTGTGAACCCGAATTTTTCACCATCCTAATCCCACACCAACACTTACAATGACTAGAAAAGTCGGGAAAGCTAACCCCCACTGTCGGTTTCAGTGCTTCCGGTCTGCGACCAATTGGAGGCTGTTTATTAAATTTTACGAGCGGCGTCAACGGGAGCTCAACTTTAGTCCGTCTCTCGTCCTCATCTTAGGTAAGAAAAGCGGCAATTTCAGAAGACAATTTGTCCCCATTTTTGACACCTAAATTTACTTAATCTTATCTACCCAAAACAAAAGTAGGAAATAGAAGGTTTCAGGTTACTCAAACGAGCTGAGGTTGTAATCTAGGCAGAAGCAAGTTACATTTTAGATCCGGTTCAATGCAGGGAAAACGACGATTGGGGACATGCTCATCAGGAAAATCTCCGTAATTTTCAGGGGGTTACGTCACTCATTGTGGGCATAGAGGTAAAACACCGGGCTCAAATAAGTCCCCGGAAGCTTATTATAATTGTCATATCGACTAATATTATTAACTAATAAAATAACCATTCATAACTCATCCGAATACCCAAATTTCGAGGCGACACTCGGTTATTTATAAATTTCATATTTTCGTGAAATTTGCTGTTCGCTGCACGGCGAACAGCCACAACTCAAGATCCTTTTTCACTGATAGAAGTTATTGGGACAGGATTCCCCGGAGTACTAATTTTCGCCTTCAACCTAAACACACTCTTTTCTATCAAATACCACATGTTAGATTTTTACAGACAATACAGTTAAAAAGTCAAGTGATAAAAGTTCGGATCGCGGTTCGAAACTGGTAAGATACCACGAGATACCTCACCAAACATGACCGGCAATACAC
>JASANE010027726.1:0-12251 GCA_030248225.1 Trileptium ribeirensis
TCGGTTTCAGCTAACAGTGCGTAAATGGAATAGTGTCATACGCTTCAGTAAAATCATTCACTCTTGCCCTTTCATATTCAGCTTTTCGTGTAATATATACGTACATTATGGGTGTGCTTGCTTGCATTTTATATACTAATGCTTTATGCTAATTTTGAATTTCTAATAAAAGACATGTTTGTAGATCATTTAGTTAAAAACATTATTCAAAGGACACACTAATTGATAAAAGATGTTTGGGCTGATATGCTCCGGGAGACTGGTATGTTGACTTTATTGCCTAAGACATAAGGCTTACGTTGTTTGTTACGCTGACAAGTTATATAGCTTTTATCAGTGAACCACCTGAACCGGAGCCTGGTCTTATCAATACGGTAAAATTAAAAGTATTGAGTGTCCGGTTCGTTGTGTGTAAAAGATGGGCATATAGGGTTACTTTACCAGTTAAACACGATGGTTCCTTTGTATTAAAAGTACGTTGTGTATTCCGTTACCCCTGTGTGTGTTGCAGGGGGCTATAAATGCTAAATTGGCACAACAAAATTGTGAAATTTTGGTATTTTTTCAATATTTAGCTGTATATACATTGATGCTAGGCTTGGTAATACATTTTCCCGGACGGGTTGGGTAGGTGGATCCGATTAATTCAACTGTACTTACGTGGAAATCAGCCAATTCAGCAAGCACTAAAGCCCCATAACGTGAAAAATTTCAAGTAAAAGCGCGTGCTTTTTTCAAATCTTCCCAAGTCATGAGGTTAGGCTCCGCCAGTCTGAAAAAATTGCAATCAACAGGCGTGTAACACTGCCACCTGTATAGTGGATTAACTGAAAGACACATTTGGCAGTCGTCGGTACCTCATATGCCTACATTTAGCATGTAGGTGCCACCATTTCTACATTTGTGAGAAGAAGCCACACTATTCATGTGTGCTAAACCTAGCTGTCACTGTTTCTCTTAGTGAGCTGGAAGTAAACTATTGTCTTTCTATTGTTATTTTCACTCCCTGTTCCCGTGGCTGAGTGAATTGTTGTTCTTAGTCTTCAGCTGTTTGAAATACTCGAACTTGTCCTTACTGTGGTCTCACAATTATGTGAGAGTTAACCGATATACACTTTAGCAGTATTGTTTATCGAAAGTTGCCAAGCAGGAACTGTTGCGTTGTAATGTTAATAACGGTATAGTTAACAAATGCTGGATCACAGATTACTTCAATAACTATAAGTATGCTAGTGTTTGATTAGTGTTATTTTTGTGCCCTAAAATTGTTTAATAAAGGTCGAGCATTGAAAAATTAACAGGGCGAAGCAAACGTATCTGAGGGAACAAAACGACAGAATTTATTTCGTTTTTGTGTTATACAAATAACATCAAGAATAGTGTTTCAGTTATTGTTTAGCTCTTTACCAGGGAGTAACCGGAATTCCGGTTCCGGTTGCGGTTCCGGCAAAGGGCAAAAACCAAAGCGGAACCGGAATTCCGATTTAAAAATTTTGTTTGAAATTTTCCACGTTTTTTGCTTCATCTGTGATCCAAACATATGTAATATATATTATACAATGATCAAGCTCCAATACAACCAAGCAAAAGAAAAGATTAACTAAGCAATTTGCCGTGTGAAATGTAAGTAGGGCACATAATTTGAGCAGGAATTTTTCATAATAACCTGCAGGAGTTTGTTAAATCAAAGCCAAGTCGATGCTTGTAGCAGCTATTTTACACATCCAGAAGTCTGTGGGATACGTTTGAATTAAACCGGTCCAACTCGGTAACAGAGTATGGCTTACGCAGAAGTACTTAGGGTATGCTTGGCTAACATATTTTGCGTCAAACACCCACCAGTGCGCTTGTAAACTTGGTAAATCAGTCTAAATTGAAGTAAACTAACGTTATCTGTAACGCAGCTAGAAACTGCTTTCTTGGCAATGAACTGTATTTATTGAAACTGTGCGAGCAGCATCACAGTGTGTCTCATTTATAGCATTCTGATTAGAAAGTTATCATCATTATGATCTAACTGACGGGCACTGTTTGTCCAACGCTAGCCTAAACAGTGTCTCTGACCACTGATCAGAAAATTACCTTCTATCTATTATTTTCTCTTAGAATCATACAAACCAATAATTTTAAGTTTCCTAAAGAAGAACATGCAACAAACGTATGTGTAGTAAAGGGAGGCGACTGGAGAGCAAAAGTGTGTATTCTACGCTCCAAGTTTGTAAGCACATTCGATTTGACGCATTATACGCAATGGTGTATGGTGGAAGACATTTTTTGCTCTGAATGTCCAAAAACCACCAACATATTTGATCGATAAATAAACATTATTAGCTTCCTCAGTCTCTTTAAAGTTTCAGAAAGGCAATAATACCATCGCAATACATTAAGCTTAATGTAAAAGTTGTTTTTAATGCATTTTAAATCCACTATACCTTCATTTCTTCCATCATCTGTTTTACTATATATAAATTTTGAAGACCAGGTTCCGGATCCGGTTTAAATGGACGGTTCCGGTTGCTGGTTCCGGTTCCGGTAAATTTTGGTTCCGGTTATTCCCTGCTCTTTACCTAATTTTAATTGGAAAACTTTTACTACAAAATACGCCATGCAGATACTCATCAGGCATTAAACCGAAATTTTGATTCTGGAAACAATTACTTGAAACCGGAATTCCCGTTGCTCTATATATATCGAATATATATCTGATATATATATATATCAGGGAATAACCGGAACCGAAATTAGCCGGAACCGGAACCGAAATTAGCCGGAACCGGAACCAGCAACCGGAACAGTACATTTAAACCGGATCCGGAACCGGAACCTTGTCTTCGAAATTTATATATAGTAAAACAGATGAACGAAGAAATTAAGGTATAGTGGATTTAAAATGCATTAAAATAACTTTTGTATTAAACTTAATGTATTGCGATGGTATTATTGCCTTTCTGAAACTTTAAAGAGACTGAATAAGCTAATAATGTTTATTTATCGATCAAATGTGTCTATTTTTGGACACCCAAAGCAAAAAATGACTTCCACTATACACCAATGCGTATACTGCGTCAAATCGAATGTGCTTACAAAGCTCAGAGCGTAGAAACACACTTTCGCTCTGTCTCCAGTCGCCTTCATTTACTACACATACGTTTGTTACATGTTAATCTGTAGGAAACTTGAAATAATTGGTTTATATGAGTTTAAAGAGAAAAATAATAGGATATAAGGTAATTTTCTGATCAGTGGTCAGGGACACTGTTTAGGCTAGCGTTGGACAAACAGTGCCCGTCAGTTAGATGATAATGATGATAACTTTCTAATCAGAATGCTATAAATGAGACACACTGTGATGCTGCTTGCACAGTTTCAATAAATACAGTTCTTTGCCAAGAAAGCAGTTTCTAGATTGCGTTGCAGATAACGTTAGTTTACTTCAATTTAGACTGATTTACCAAGTTAAAAGTGCAATGGCGGGTTCATGACGCAATTTATGTAAGCCAAGCATACCCTTAGTACTTCTGCGTAAGCCATACTCTGTTACCGAGTAGGACTGGATTAACGGAAACGTACCCCACAGACTTCTGAATGTGTAAAATAGCTGCTAAAGCATTGACCTGGCTTTGATTTGTTAACAAACTCCTGCAGGTTATTATGAAAAATTCCTACTGAAATTATGTGCCCTACTTACGTTTCAAACGATAAATTGCTTAGTTAATCTTTTCTTTTGCTTGGTTGTATTGGAGCTTGATCATTGTATAATATATTACATACGTATGTTTGGATCACAGATGAAGCAAAAAAGTTGAAAAATTTCAAACAAAATTTTTAAAACGGAATTCCGGTTCCGGTATGGTTTTTGCCCTTTGCCGGAACCGCAACCGGAACACGATTTTCGCCGGAACCGGAATTCCGGTTACTCCTTGCTATATATATCAGGGAATAACCGGAATAGCAACCAGCAACCGGAACCGTCCATTTAAATCTGACCGGAACCTGGTCATCGAAACTTATATATAACAAAACAGATGAAGGATGAAATGAAGATACAGTGGATTTAAAATGTATTAAAAATTCCTTTACATTAAACTTAATGTATTGCGATGGCATTATTGCTTTCTGAAGCTTCAAAGAGACTGAGGAAGCTAATAATATTTATTTATTGATCAATATGTCGGTTTTTGGACCCCAGAGCAAAAAATGCCTTCCACTATAACCCTTGTATATATTGTGTCAAACTGACTGTGTTTACAACGCATGGAGTGTAGAATAAACACTTTCACCGTCTCCAGTCGCCTCCCTCTACTACACATAAGTTTATTAAATGTTGTTTTGTAGGAAACTTGAAATTATTGGTTTCTATGGTTCTAGGAGAAAATAATAGAAGGTAATTTTTCAATCAGTGGTCAGAGACACTGCTTAGACTACCGTTGGGTAACCAGTGCACGTCAGTTAAATGACAATGATGATAAATTTCTAATCAGAATGCTATAAATAGGACAAACTGTGATACTGCTTGCAAGGGCGTAGCCTGGAATTTTGAAAGGAGGGGGTCGCGGCCCACAGTGGGTACCTAAAAGGGGGTCCAGGGGCTCACGCTCAGAAATGTGAAAGCGGGGTCCAAAATTGGTATATTAAGTACGCCATAAACAAGTAAAAAATCCAACTGTTGCCAAAATAGCGAATTTTTATACAAAAATGTGAAGTTTGGTCAAAATATAGGGTTGAAAGTAATTGTTTTCTAGTGCGAGAGACGCTAGTTTTAGGCCAATTTCTGACATGATTTTCAACCGGAATCATTAAAAAAAATTTGTTTGGGGATGAACCAAAAGGGGGTCGCGACCCCCGCAACATCCCACTCGGCTACACCATTGACTGCTCGCATAGCTTCAATAAATACAATTCCATACCAAGAACGCTGTTTCTAGCTTATCCCTACGTCAACGACCAAAATTTTATAATACATCTGGTAAAAATATTTTGATAGTAAGACATATCTTTTACCTTTCAATATATATCCAAGTTTGTGGACTGATTAAAGGTAAACTGCCGAATGTTTCGCATTATAACAAAACTAAAAGAAATGCTGTTGTCAAGCATAGAGCGTCAGATATTTCTCCAGTATACCGTGTTTCAGTCAGTGTTTATTTATGACTGCCATTATGATAGTTTATGTTAAAAAATTTTAAGGTGTCAACGAATTTTTCTGCGGTCGACGATACTCATTCAGTTCATAATTTGGAAGATGTGGATTCGATTAATCATGTAGTCGTATTTTTGACAGGTGTGCAACCGTTGCCCGAGAATTTGGGTGGATCAAGTGTGTTTTCATCTGTTTGTATTTTTACACGATAAACCGCTTCATGGAACTGGCTGGGCCCGGCTCCTTAAAACGGCGTATTTTCCAGTATCATTTAAATAATAACATCTCATAACGTGCTAGATATTTGGTGTCAAGTATATGTATCTTAACGAAATGTTGAATGAGTTTCGTCTAAATTTAAAAATTCTCGATGTTTTCTTGCGCTATATATCACAAAATTTTATAAACGCATGCTCTGCCTTATTTATAAAGCAAATTTTTGTTCTGTCTTATGCAAATATGGAAAGTCTAAGATAGTAGTCGAAATATAGTTATCGTAAATTTAAATGAAATTGAAATCGTAAATCGTAAAAAAGATGAAGAATCTTTTTAAAGTTCCTTCTAGCGAATATGTTTTATTTATTGAATCGGTTTAAAATTCTCTATGCTTTATAATGCTATTCTGAATGTGGGCAAATAAACCTCTATTTTTAGCGAAGTCTTTTTTGCTGTTAACCTAACACTAAATTTTGAATTAGTTGAAACTTTTGTGTCCGTTGAACAATTTTACTGAAACTAGTGTCTGGCGTGCTAGGGTGAAATGGATCGAGCGTGGTTCCATTATTAGTTGTTTTGTGTATAACAGGCTGTGTTTGATTTATATATACCAGTCTAAACGCTCTGGAACCCCTAACTCATAGAAAGTCTTAAAACCTCGTTGACCTTATATCCATAGAGAACAAATTGAAAACGTATGATGTATGGTGTTGGTTATTTGATAACTAAACCGTCGTATTCAGTGTACCGAAATATCTATATAATTGACACACCAATTGAATGCTCTCCTAATCATAACTGTTGAGTGGTGTTGACAGGTCAGTTTCCAAGAAATAGCACAGCCGTTTGCATCACTCTCCATATAATTATTGTGTAGTCCAGTGATTATCCGTTGTATATATGGCTCATTGATTATACGCTAGAATTGCTTCTAGAATACGAAGTGCAGTACTCTAAATATTAAAACCATCATATTCAGCGTGCTTGATAACATAAAAGATACTCGCTGAAAGGTAAAAACACGCAATAGCATGCCGAAATTTTAATAATTGATATTTTTGGGTCGACAAACCATATTCGGGCCCACAGCGGCTCAGGTAGTGGTTCCACAATAAAGTGTGTTCAGCATAGTTGTAGATCTCGATGAGCTAATTGTGATGGTTCTATGCGAAGCCTGAGCTGCCAAACAGTGGTACCCGTATGGCCAAAGCTGACAAAAAACTCGTGAAACGCTGTTTTTGCCATTTAGATCCGATTGGAATCGTTCGTGTTCAAAAAATAAAGGACACATTGTCATAACTTTTGCTATAGAATACAAAATATCAAAATTCACCCACCCGAAGATAAGTTACGAGTGGTTAGTAGCAACAGACAAAAGACAAAATTTTCACGATTTTTTCCTTTGGTGCCATCAGTAGAAGCTGCGCTCGCAAGTGTATAATAGTATCGTATAATCGTATAAAGTGTATAATAAAAATATCGTCAAAAATTTTGATTACGTATATACTTTTGCTTGTGTTAAATGATTTAGTTATTTCCGTTTATATCTGAGTATACACACTACTACATACATGTACTTCTGCACGTGAGAATGAAGAATCGCTTCCCAAATCTGTGTATAGGAAACTTATGAATTTATAATCCTGAGTATTGTGTAGATTCGTTTTGTATTTCCTCATAGTTGCAAACCTCTGATATTTGTGTCAAATTAACTGAAGATTTTAGCGATTTTTTCGTTCTTTTGGTCTGAGTATAGATTACTCTATAGCTCCAAAACGTTAGCTAACAGCTCGAGTGATTAAGCCGCGATATTACTTTGAAATTTCTATGTAGAGCTAAGGCACAGTAAATTTAATTTAGTATGGTTTTTTCTGCCATAAACTAAAACTATCCCGGTATTAAATAGGCGAGGTTAAGATGAATATATAGTTAATGTCGGATAATGTCACATAATGTGTTTAGTGTATTAGTTAGGTGTATTTTGGAGTGTTCTGTAGTTATGCTTCAATCTTTACCGAATTCAAGATTAAGGCATAAGATCCATGTATATTCATTGGGTTGTACTTTTTTGTTATCTTTGGTCGATACACTTTTTGCTCAAGTTTTGGTTCGATGTCATTTACGTACGCAAAAATTTTATCGATTCAGTGTCCTTGCTACTGTTCTTTGAGTTACACATATTTTGTCCTAATACGTATAATTATTTTTAAATCAGTAGTATTATGCGATAAATTGTATGTTTATTTCTAGTTTATGTCAGTTGGCCACATGATCACAACGGAATAAGCAGCGGATGGCAGTATCTTGGTTTCATAAGTAACGGTAAACCGAGCGCTATATTCAGGCTTACTAAACCTAAAGCAGGTTGGTGTATTGCATTGGTTACTGTATTCTCGGGATGCAAGAAAACGACTTGTTCTGTTTGTTCAAAAAATAATCTTTGTGAACTGTCAATTTATTGTAAAACATGACTAATTATTGTAGGTTACACAACATATTACTCTGTTTTGATGATATGTTGATATTAAAAAATCGTTAAGCCGTTAGGTCAGGAGGGTACCTTTTGTGTTAATGGCCTGCAGACACAGGTCGTAAGCAATTCTTTCAGAGAAACACATATCCAAAAACTTATCTAGATGGATTCTATAACAGGTATGTAATCACTGAAACATCACAAACGCTGCTATTATGTTTTTTGCATATAACAAAATTTATTTTAGCTTTGCGCTCTAGCCGTACTTTTTGTTTAGCGCAGGTCGGATAAAGGTTAAAAACTGTATTGTTGTGGTGTATGTCAACTAGTAGTTTTGTTTCCGAAACAAACAGATGAAGTATGAAGTAACTATAAAACTATGGTGCAAGACTACTACATGCTGTAGTGGTGTTGTAGATTGAAGCAGATTGTCGGTTAGCTCTGATATATGGATGAAAAATGCAATTAAATATAGTTTTCAAAGGTTACATAAGTTTAGTGGTTCTCTTTGCAGTCCCCGTTAAGTCAATTTTTGCTAGCTTGTTTACATAATATATGTGGGGTGAAAACTAGGGGCGGGTGCACTCGTCTATGCTGTCAGCTAACGTAACAGGTCAGTTGGTCAAATGATCTTGTCGAGAATAATGTTAGAGACCGTTCGCAAAAATATCACCTGAGTGTGCTGGGACTGCACTTAGTTTTACTCAAGCTATTCCGACATTTTTTAGATCAATCCTTTGGCGGTGTTAGTAATTTTATGGCACCGACGGTGGCTCATACCGCACAACTCGGCGTTGCGTTGGAACCACTGGACGTTATTGCACAGCTCACACCTGCGGCCGGAGCAAATCCAGAGAACTCCATTTCTAGCCAGGCACAATTTGTTCAGAAAATGCTTGAAAATTTTGTCAACTACATATCTTCGTTTTCGCTAAGCTTACAACAATTGTCCGAACGCGCTAATCAAGGTGCACTTCCACCGACAGAGTCTTACGCGCCGCTTTCAACTGTACAAAAGTGGTTTGAAAATTTCCAAAGGCGATTCTCTACGGATCCTAATTTTTGGCGGTACTAAAAACAACGATTGTTGCCATATTCTGTAACGAATTGCATTGAGTGCAATATTTTAACAGTATGCTAGCTGATACACATTGGACTCTTTGGCCTCGCCGTGATTTTTCTTTTGCAGTAAATGTATGAGTTGAAATTATGTTATGGAATTTGTCACCGTTTTATTCGCAGAAATGTCACAAGATGACTATGGGCTCGAATACACGTATCATGTTGTTAAAGTGTAATACTTGATATACAGATAAGCGTGGTTATGGTGAATGCAACTATAGTGGAACTGTTGTTGCTATGAAAATGTTTGTTTGGTTACGCCCAAATTGCCCAATGTAAAATAAAGGTGGGATTTAATGAAAAAACATATTTAGAATGAATTTTGTTTGATTCGTTCCAAATTGTTTTTATTTAAGTGCGCTCTTCTCTACATATTTTATTGTGTATGTCTTTATCGCCTCGTGAGTTTATATGTGTATGCTGATTCGTATTATTTTGTAATATGTGGGTTTTTGCTTCTATTAGGGCAACTTATTGTCTTTATTACTGCTCAAAATAATGATCACTAGATTATCAAATATTTGAATGTGCTTAAATGATGGTGTTTCTTTCATGTTTCGTTATTGAGTTATAATGTTCCTGTACGTACCGTTGGGTCATGTCGGCTTCATATCATAATTCGCCTCGCTCTTTAAGCACGGTGGTTTTATTGTTTTCAACCTATCGCTTATAACCTTACGATTTGTTATATTTGTCTAATGCCACAGGGGACTAAAGCACTCCTTTTATTCAAAATAGTCAAATTTTACTTTTTTCAGTCATTACTTTGTACTTTGTCCAAGTGAAGCCGTGTTCTTCAGATTTTGTGAGCTTCGGAATACGATGAATCCATGGGTAGTAATATTGTATGCGCTTATACGCTATAGGCTTCCAACGTAAAAAATGGGCCAGCAAAACTTTTATTGAACGCAGTTCTGCGGTTTTAGTCACTGGAAGAAGAAGTAAAAAGTGCTATGGTTTATAAAAATTTGTTCTTAAAATGACCGACTCCTTATTTAATCACTGGTGTATTATTTTCTTTCTGATACATTAAAGGAGTCACATAATATTTATTTCACAATAATTTTATAGGTTGGACATTTTGTTCTTCATTATTCCGTGGGGACATGTTGTCTTCCACGATTTTATGACGGCGACAAAATACCTTGCTCAAAATGAAATTGTGTTTGAGAATTTGTCTCTTCCCCTAGGAAATGCAGGGGTACATAAAACTCTACTGACGCCCAATGAAATACGGAGGGGCACGCGGTTCAACAAAGTTTTCAGCAGGAAGTAGATAAGATCGACATACTAATCTATTCAGCAAAACCTTCGGCATTTGTTATAACATTTTGTGTTTTATATAGATGGTGTGAAGGTCTTCAGTATTGCTGAATACATTTTTACAATGTTTTCCATCCGTGAAAGAATATTTAGGGCCATTCTCATGCTTCGTTTGCTGGATACTGGTATATTATATGTGACTTTAACAAAACATTAATGTCACTACTCTGTTTGGCTAATCTTGTCCTGAGCTTATGTAAAATTTATCACAATCTTGATTACAGATTATAAAGTGAAGAACTGATTGACAGTAATGCTTTTCGCTGGGCTTTAAACAAAGATATATGTTCAGATATGATAACAAATTGAACATTTTTGTTTTGATGTAGTACTTCTCTAAATTAAAAATCGTGATTTGTATGGTACTAATCGTGATTCCAGTACTAAGTTATTAGTCGTTTAATTGTGTTAGCCAGTTGTATGCCTTATTTTAAATTTTGTGCTTCTGTGTATATACTATCTGAACAATTTTTTTTGTAAATTCACTGAAATTACGTATTTCGTGTAAGATTAGCGTATAGCTTCTGTCGGAAATTTTGTTTAATTAAAGTCGTTCAAAATCTATTACAATTTTGTTTAATCGAGATTAATCTAAGGTATGAAAAATTTTACTGAATTATTTACAATGATTTGTGGTTCAGCTTATTTTTATATAATAAATGAATCATTTGCGTTTTAATTTCTTAGAGGTGTTGTTCTAATGCCACGAAAACAAATATGTTGCACAATATGCACAATATTTCAACCCGTTATTGAAGCCCAATGTATACCAGTGCTAAAGGTTGCCGACATAAAACGATTCAAGGAAACAACTTAAGAGATGGTCTTAAACTAGATCTACGAAATGTTTCAAAAAAAGTGCCAAATCTCTAAATCACTTTTCTACTGAATGAAAACTCAGTGCTCTGTCATTAACGTTTATGAGGTTTTGCACAAAATGTGCATAATTTGGTAATCGAAACATATACGAATTTCACATATCTATCTTTTACTGTTATGATTGGTGATGCAGCCCTCAGGGTATGGCGTTATGTTCGACTTTATATGTCAGGCTCTGCTTTATGCATAGTGTTTGGTAAAGGTTGTATACAACCATCACTAGCTGTTCAGCGAAGCGTTATAAAATAATTTGAATTGAGTCAAATTTTTACGCTCTGAGTAGATACAAAATGCCGGTTCTACCCCCCCACCCCCACACTAGGGTGGTAGGGTGGTCCACCCTAAATTTTTGAAGACTGGTCATCCTAAATTTTTAAGGGTGGTTCACCCTATATATTTCAAAGGGTGATCATCCTAAATATTTAAGGTGGTTCACCCTATATATTGTAAATGGTTGTCATCCTAAATTTTTAAGTTGGTTCACTCTATATATTTCAAAGGATGGTCATCCTAAATTTTTAAGGTGGTTCACCCTATATATTGTGAAGGGTGGTCATCCTAAATATTTTAAAGGGAGGTCGTTCGATTTTTTTAAATATGATACTTGAAATACATTATATATAGGTAATATATATTATAAATATATATGATTTACCAACTATATGATATGTATGTATTAAATATAGTTTAAATGTAAAACTAAGTTACTGATATTTACTACCGGTTTACTAAATTTCAATAAAGGTTAGCTTTTTGATAAGAAAGCAGTAGTTGTGGCTACCGCGACCTCAGCCCTTCTGGGGCTGCACAGAGTTTTTTCACTTGTTACGGTGAAAAAAGTTTTTAGTCACCAGGTTTCGTCACCACCCTAGATCAAGACATATGATGTTTATATGACGCTAAAATCCACCCTAGACATTGTTGAAACCACGCCATGGACTCGCTAAAAGATCTGCTTTCTTAGCACTAGTATTATTTTGAAATACAAAATCATATCTTTATTGAGTTGTTAAAAGTAAGATTAATTGGGGCGGCATGCCTTTTTTAAATCATTATTACTAAACAGTAAGAAACAGCTATTTATACATTAAGTATTTA
>JASANE010027728.1:0-36983 GCA_030248225.1 Trileptium ribeirensis
GATCGCGTTCCCTAATAGAAGCCATCCAGCGCTGCGCGTTGGCCCTATAGGAGTGAGCTCCGGTATAGCCAGTGGCTGCACTATGCGTGTCGTATTCTCCGGGAAGCCTAGTTTAGAACCCATGCATGAGCAAAAATGGTGGATATTTTGTTGCTGTGTGTACTGATGAATTATAAGCCATGATGCAAAACGGTAATGATACATCCCGTGAGTGATGATTATCTTGTGGTACACTTACTCGTAACAAGTATAGTAAGGTCCTATTAAATCTTTCAATTTCACCATTTGTCTGAGGGTGGTAAGCTAAACTCATGTGCCGAAATATCTGCATTTCTTGGCATAAGTTTTCAAACATGTGTACAGTAAAAGCACCTCAACTGTCAGAATACGGCTCCCTGGGAGCCCCGTACTTATTGACCACCTCATATAAGAATATATGAGCGGCTGTGTGCGCGTCCTGGTGCCTTATTGCTACTGCTATTGCGAATTTTGTAAATTGGTCTATAAATGCAATAACATAGCGGTTTCCCGCTTGCGACCGAACTTGAATATCGAGTATGTCGACGAATACACGATACATTGGTTGATTTGCCAATGGAACCCTACCCAATTCGGTGGTTATCCGAGCAATCGGGTCCTTTGCGGATTGGCATAGAGTGCATCGTCTGATCCATTGTTGTGCGTGTTCTGACATACCCTTCCAGTAATAAAATTGTTTTAATTTTGCTAGTAGTCTATCGCGGCCAGGATGTCCTCCAAGGTGTTATGTTCGTGTTTGAGTACCTGTTGTACTAGTGTGATTGGGACGCACAATTTGTATTTATGTCCCCTGGTTGTAACGGATGCATGTATAATATTTTAGTGTCCTGAGCTAGTTCGAAATAATGAGCTCGCATCTCTATTCTCAAGGCACCTAATTCGGCTTTAGGCCGTGTTTTGTTGTATAGATACCACCATATCGGACCCAATTCTGGGTCATTCATTTGGATGTACGGCAAGAGGCGTACTAGATTAAAATCTGGGAGGTCCGAAAAAATGGTAAGTATATGTTTTCATGAGTGTCCTGTTCGTCCTCAATCCTAACTGTTGGTAATATCTCGGTTTCGTAGTGCATCATTAATTTCTTGAGCCTATCGAATTCCTGTTCTGTTGGTAGTGTGGTTGCTCTTAGTCCTACAGTTTCTGACTCGGGTCGGTGTGGTCTTTTAGATCCTCGAGCCTGAGGTCCGATTCCAGAACCCGAGATAGTTGTGGTACGCACCGACATTACTGGTGTTTCGCCCGGATCCCTCCTGATTGGGATCGCGCTCAGCGTGGCTGCTTGCTGTGTTAGCGTTGCTGGGGGTACTGTAGTTATCTGCGTGTCGGCTACTAGTTGCGATGGGATTGCTTCGGGGTTTGGCTGCCCTGGGGGAGCTATCGGGCTTCCTATTACAGCTGTTGGCGCCCCAGTTGCGAGCGATGTCACTGTGCGTACGGGATACGGTAGGTGTGATTGAACCCATGCTGCGCAGGTTGTTGGTGTGCGAGGTCCGGCGGGTCGTCCCCGACCCATCATTAATATTTCATAAGTATCTCCTGGTTCCTTGCTTATGGATGGGTCGTACCTAGGATCCCGTGACAAGGCATCGGCATTGCCGTTTTCTTTACCTGGTTTATATTGTATTTCAAATCCTCCGAATTCAAGTAGGAGTTTACTGCGCCATTGGGATAAACGAGAGTTCCTGGGTGGCTTGTCGAATAAAGCCTTGAGCGGCTTGTGGTCAGTCTCTACATGGAATTTGTGCCCTACTAGATAATGTTTAAAGTGTAGCGCTGCCCATCTAATCGCGAGAGCTTCGGCTTCAATTGCGGGATAGCGGCGTTGATAATCTAATAAAGCCTTGCTAGCATAAGCACTGGGTTTGAGGCCTTATTTAGTTTTATGCGAGAGCACTGCGCCCATTGCGTATCCTGAAGCGTGCGTCTGTAAAATGAACGGCTGTATAAAATCGGGGTGTATTAATACGGGTTCATCTAGTAGCGCTTGTTTCAATTTCTTAAAGGCGTCCTCGCACCTAGGGGTCCATTGGAATTCTGCATCTTTACGTTTTAACTCGTTCAGTGGTTCACATATATCCGAATAATTTGGTATAAATTTGTGGTAGTACCCTACTAGCCCTATGAAACTTTGAAGCTGCTTCAATGTCTCTGGACGTTTGAATTCCTCGATCGCTATAGCCTTTTCTGGGTCTGGTTTCACGCCTTCTGTACTAATGATGTGCCCTAAATATTTTAGACTACCTCGGCCAAAGTTACATTTTGATGGTTTTAATTTTAAATTTGCTCTGCGAAAACGGTCGAAAACCCTGATTAGGTCTGCTAGGTGATCCTCGAACGTTGGTGAGAATACCAGTATGTCATCTATGTAAATCAAACATTTTTTCCACTCTAACCCCTTTAACATCATGGACATGCAACGTTGAAAAGCTCCTGGGGACGAATTTAATCCAAACGGCAGGACGTTGTATTCGTACTGTCCATGTACTGTTACAAAAGATGTTTTGTCTTTGGTTTCTGGGTCGAGTTCTAACTGCCAGAAACCCTTATTTAGGTCCAAACTGGACATTAGTTTAGTATTTCGGAGACATCCTAAGATGTCATCTATCCTAGGTAATGGGTATGTGTCTTGCTCTGCGTTTGAGTTCTTTCATGGTCAGTTGACCTTTTTCCTGCTTCTATGTGTTGGATGCTCCTTTCAGGGTGCGCTGTAATGTTATTTAATTGTTTGGCAGGTTTGTGCTCCTCGTACCGGATCAAATTTTTGTTTGTGTCTTTCAAGAACTGCACGTTGGGGTTCATCACTACCTCAATGTGGCCTATTGTTTGTCCGGCATAGATAGTGACCGGCGTGTTTCCGAAATTAATTACTGCGATTGGTATGGTTCTTTGGCTTCTTAACACTAATGCATGTGCCATTGCGATATCAACCATTTCTGGTGCGGGCACAAACAGTGCCGGCCCTACACTTGTTTCTGCTATTTCGGGGATTGCATTGATAAATGTTTCGGTGTATGGTTCTATTGTAGTGACCTTCCGACACATTACTGCAATTAGTGGTGGGTCTTAGCGCTCTAGGCCTGCAAAAGGTATCTTAGCCTCTTCCTCATCCACTGCTATCTCTAAGCAACGTTCTTTAAAATTTATGATGCACTTTGGCAATTGGGACATGAAATTTGTTCCTATGATGCAGTGATAAGGTGCTGTTTTAGTGACAAAGAATTCTGTTGGTACCTTTATGGACCCGATCGACAAAGGTACGCTAATGCTGCCATCTAGTGCTAATTCCTGTTTGGTGGCAGATACTATCCTGGTGGAATCGTCGGGCTGCGGTTGGAGGCCTAGTTTATTTACCAAGTATTGGGATACGATAGAAACATCTCCCCTGTGTCTATTAGAGTAAGTACTGGCGTGCGGTACACAAATGCGTTGATTAGCAAGGGTGCGTCCATGTGATGTATCGCGTTGACCTGTCGGTGGTAGGCGACAGTGCGATGTCCCCTACGTTGGGATCGCTCAGACAAAGCAAATAGTTCAGTGGGTTCTGCCAGAACCACACTTTCGTCCTCGTTGGTAGCGTTTATTCGTGCCGAGCGACGAGGACTCGTTGTACGTAATTCGAGATGTTCGGCGGGAGCAGCTGGGGCTGAAACAGTTGGTCGAGGCGTGTTTGCGGCGCCATACTCATTGTCCGTCTTAACATGTAATTCGGGTCGCCTTAGTTCCTCCGGGGCATATGGTCGTTGCTGCCACCAACGCTGTAGACGTCCCTTTACGCATTTAGGGCAGAAACCAGCCTTTTTCTTAAAATAAATTATTGCTCCTAGGCCTACAACTACGAGCACGATGAGCATTCAAAGGTAAGGAGTTACTCCGGTCGTAGTGATGTACGGGAAGTCAATTACTTTCTTCAACTGCTCGTCTGCTATTTGCTGGACCTGCAAGTTCGTCGCTTTGGCGTGTTCCAGCGAGCTCCAAGCAATTGGTTTGAGCGGTATGTCCGGAAAGTCATGGACACTGATGTTAGGTCCAATATGTACTGTGACTTCCTGCGCGTCTAATGTGCTAGCCAGCATAAGTGGCCCGACCACGAGCTGGGTGTAGTTATTATGCGACAGCCACAAAACTCCGTTGTCAGCAATGTTAATTGTCTCCCCTCAGGTAACGTGGCTAAGATGCTTCTTCTTGGAAACGACGGCCTTACGTTCAGCCGTTCGAATTAGGACTCCTTGTTCCGTGGTGTAAACGTCGGTGTGGTTAGCCATTGGCCCGACCAATGCACTGTTTCTGCAGAGTTGACGAGCTTCCTCTGGAGCGTCCTCACCCATGATGATCCAGTCTAAACAGCGCGATGTGTGGTCCGTTGGCAATGCGTGTATTTCGCAGAATGCAATACCTGGTCGCGTGTTGCATGCGTATAATTTCAGTACTTCATAACGTGCTCGTTCAACCCGTGTAGCGTAGTCAGGCAATGGTAATTTCATGTAGGCACTGCGCTCTGGAACGTTCCAGCCGACGTTATAGATTCGAAAGTAGGGTCGGACGTCGTCCGACGTGACTAATGGAATCCGCAATATGAAAGCAAATTTAAATGAGCCTAGATCGATGTCCACTGGGTAAATTTGTCCAAATTGGTATGCCAGTGCAGGTTCGCGTATTAAAATGGCATGCGCTATCTGCGAGTTCTTTTGGAATAGGTTCTTGAGCGTGGAAGCGTCCACTACTTTCGGCGATAGTTGGCCGCTCATCATGGCTTCCATGACGGCGTCAACCGATGATCGAAGGCTAGTGCGAAACATGTGGTTAACTAGCTCGCGATGGACCTCAGTTACGTAGCGTTGCTCCTGGCACCGTACCTGGTCAATCATACTGACTACCTCCTGCATTTCATGATGTAAAAATGAACATAACTCCTCATTAGCATGTGTTAGCTTCATAATCGCCTGCGAGTTACCATAAGCGACATTATATGTGTTCCTCATTTCCTTAGATAGTGCGAGTACTTGCTTCTTTAAGTTCTTGAGGTGTACAGCGTTGGTGAACGCTACACGTACACCTAGAAATCCTGCTACGACACCTGCGGCTCCGGCTAATGCAGCAAGAAATCGCTTGTTCCTAACCTTAGGCTCCTAACAAAGATGAGAATTCGCCTCGCAATACTCGCGCATTAATGCCATGTAGTAACTAGTGTCTAATACACCTTGATAGGTGCTCCTTAATTCTCTTTCTAGTTCTTGAACTTTCTGCTGTAAATCCGGCATGGTAGTACAATTTGGGCTGGGAAAACAGTTCCCCAAACATGGCTTACCCCGAGGAGTTTATACACACCACTCCATGCCAGTTGCTTGCCTACTAGGTTGTAGTCCATCTAGAGATAATCTTAAAATTATTGGTAAAAAGGTTGATTGCGAAGCGGTTATTACTAGACCTTGCGGTTCGATTAACGTGGCCATTTTTGAATTGCCATGGCTCCTAGGCATGCTACTTGGTCCGAAAAGGGCGTAGCGATTGCGTAAGTTTGCCCTAAGTTGTGGAAGATTAGCAAAGCTATTAATAGTCCCGTTAATTTAGTTCCAGTGTTCAGCAATACGACCGCAGCTTTTATACCTTGTCCTAATACGCTTGAAGAAGACCGTACCGACCTGATCGGCGATGCCCGGTCACTCCCGTCAATAGCAACGTCGTGTCCATTACTAGCATGTTCAGTGTCCACGGAGAAACTGAGCTCAGAAATGAGATAATCAGAGTCGAGTGATTCGATGGCGGACATGTCAAGTTCGTCCTCGCTGGGGTCACTGAGCACTGCACCCAACTCACTTTCAAGTTCCTCTTCGTCGATGAATGTTATGTCCGCGTCATAGTCCGTGTTTGGAATTTAATCCATTTCGTCCGTTGGGTCATTTTGCCAAATGTTTTGAGCGGGTTTGCGCAGCCATAATAGTCGTAGATACAAGAGTTCTTCGCGCTTAGGCTTACTACCTATATCTTTGAAAAGAGCGTTCGCCATTATAGCGTATACAATTTGATGTATTGACGGCACCGGAACTTTGGGTCGGGTTTCTTCGAATTAAGGTGGTCTAATAAGTACGGCGCGTCTATGACGGTTTCCAGAAACTCTAAGTTTGCTTCCCTGTACGCTATAAGTTCGTATGCCATGTGCAATCCCTGTGTGTTACCGGGTCGGATGGATACGGTCCCATCTCTCTTAATTGTCCGATAGTCTGCGGACAAATTCCCAGTATAATCCCATTCGCCGTGATAGGTGGTAAAAGCACACTCTTCCCTAGGCATGAAATTGCGGATTGTGACGTTCATCGCATACGATGCATGTTTGAAGAATGGAAATTTGAGACCGATACACCTCCGTAATTGCCTGTGTAATGCTCATTGCGTTGATAACTCGAGCAACGATCTCCAAGAGTCCCTCCAGGTGTTTTAACATGCAACTGCTGACGTGTATCCCCGGCATAGTGTGTAGAAACGGAGATGCAAACCCTAACAGCCCTGACAAAACGGCAGCGTCCCGCCGTCGGTCATTTCGGGCCGTCTCAGCTGCCCGGATCCGAAGCAATTGATGGGCATGGCATATCCGCTCCGACACAGCTATGACCCTCCGATAAAATAGTGACCTCATTGGTGTTCGTCTTGTCCAAATCGTGACTTAGGCAATGCGAGAATGTAATGGGGAAGTCTTCCGTGTCGGTTGAAAAGCTACAGGGGCCTCACACGGCCGCCCTAAATTGGTGAAAGTCAGTTTAGTTAAGTTGGATGCACCCGCTAGGTTCTTTGGTTCACTTAGTTTCTTTGGTTCTCGGTTCCTCAGTAATCCATTCCTTCAGCTAGGTTCCATTAGGTTCTCGGTATCCGCTAGTCCATTAGGTTCACAAATTCCTCCGCAGGTTCTTCTGGTTCCGCTACACACATACAATTTTGAATAAGACCATGAAAATTCGCGGGTTCGACAGGTTGTGCCTTGCGGGCGTTAGAGCCATTACCAGACACGCGACCCATATTAGTCGGCCCCCGAAGTCCGAACGGCGTCTCTCTAGGTTCCATTCCATTAGGTTCTCCATCCATTAGGTTCTTAGGTTCCATCTGATATGCAGCCGCCTGAGATGGGTTACACGTGCCAGCGTTTAGGTCATTGCTAGACACGGATGCCCTATTAATCGGCCCCCGAAGTCCGAACGGCCATCTCCCATATTTCCCACTCGGCATATCAGGATTATTAGGTTCCACTAGGTTCTCGGTTACTCCTCCCCTCTCACTCCTCTCGGTATCTCGGTACTCATCATCTCCTCGGGCTGAGTTCCTGTCGGGATATACAAATAAGTTGGTTGGCCAACCAGTATTCACAGAGTCTCGGGTCACACCCTGCGCGCCAGGGGTTGGAAACGACAAAGCCGAGTGCCGTATAGATTCAGTGTTACTTTGTGTTTTATTGTGTCTGAACTCTCCGTATTAAAGTATTTCGTTCGCATGTGTTTGGTAATTTTTGTTGCCACTCCGCGACCCGATCGCCTGTGACCATTCTCGTGGTATGTCCCTACTTGTTTGCAATGAATTTACTTGATATGGACCTGGTTCTGTTTCGATTTCCTCTGGATATTCATATTCAATTTCGAAATTTGCGTTGTTCTGTTCATGCATTGCTTCGTCCTTAGTGACCATCAAGTTAACTTGTGCGGAACGGGTGCCTAAGCCAGCTCCTGCGCGCTCTTCTAGCGTGGACATTTCATGTCGCATGACGTCTAAGCAGTGGGCTAGCTCAGGATCTACTGCTTTGGTCACTGACATTACGCCGGCGTTACGGCGGTCAACTCGCTCGGTGTCATTTATACGTGCCTGCGCAGGTCTATTTCGAGGCGCTGCTCCTAATTGATTTGCGCTATTCCAACCATTACCGGGCGTGCGCGGTCAAACCGGCGCGGCTTCGACCGACAATGGTTGGGGTGGTGCAGCATGGCGTCGATCGAATGTTGGGTTATACCCATTGTTTCGCTGGTTATACCCGTTTACGCTGCGTCCGAGAGACCTATTATAATATTCGGTCTGTCCGCCATTTCCATACGTGTTGTAATTGGTGGGCTCTGGGCGATAGTATCCTTGCTGCCCATAACCAGTGTACCCCCGCTGATTAGCTGTATTGTTCCAATCTTCGCGTCGCGAGTAGCATGTTCCGCCTCTAGATTCAACTACCCGATAGCGGGGGCGATTGTTATACTGTGGTGGTGGCCTAGCATATTCGATAGCGGGTGGTGGCGGTGCATTGTATGTGTAGTTAGGCGCTGCTCGCGTGGCTAGGCGTGTATATTCATTTTGCATTGGATCGTATATGTCCATTCGGAAATACGGACATTCTCTAGCGAAATGCCCTAGATAGCCACATCGAAAGCATTGATTTCCTACTGGCGTTGCTGGTGGTATTGCATTTGCATCTACCTGCGGTGTTCCGTTATTCTGCATCATCGCATTTAACTAGTGTTGCTCGGTACGCTTGTCTAGTAGATCGATGAACCGAGCGATAGTAGCATCGCTGCCGGCGGTGGTGCGCTTGTTCTCATGTAGTGCTTCACGTATTTGGTCTACTAGCTGGTTATTTTCACCTCCCTGTGTCATGTAATTAACTGTTTTAGACCGGCTGCTTTTGCGCACCGGTACTCCGATAACATCCTTTTGGGACGCTATAATGGCGTCCTCCTTGTACTTAAGCTTATCCATCATGTGTTTGAAAGATGGATAAGTTTTCCCTATTACTCCAGACTTCAACTCTTTTCTCAGTCCCTGTCGCAGAAACTTTTGCAGTAGTGCGTCACGCTGTTCACATTCGACCTCCGGGAATGCTTTGTCCACTAAGTTTTGAAGGTCCAATCCGTACATAGCGACTGATTCTCGTTCTCCCTGTATGCGCATGCGTAGCGTGATTAGTGCGTCTTTGTCTCGCTGCGAGAAAGAATACATGAAACCCATGTTGTAACAAAGAGCTTCGTACGTCTGTTTCTGGCAGTCCGGGAAGCTCTCGTAAATTTCAAGCGCATCCCCTTTCAATACAGTCGGGAAGCAGATGAGTTTCTGTTCTGATGTCCATCCATTTGCGTCCGTCAAGTTTTCATAGGTGGCCAGCCATGCCTCAAAGTCTTGTCCGTCAGCTCCTGAAAATGGTGGAATGTCGCGCACTTGTATGATTGGGGCCGTTGTCGTAGTCCGTTCCATAAGCTGCTGTAGGATTGCTACTAGCGGATCTCCTGATACGGTGGGGCTGGGCCCATTTGTACTACCAGCCGTGGTGGTCGTGCCACCTCCTACATTAGCTGTTGCTGACGTGCCGCTAATCGGCGTTCTATTTGCGCTCGCTGGTAATGACATTTTTGACTTCCGAATTATTAATAATCCCTATTTGTTTTGAGCTGTTGGGCATCCATGGTTCCGACCTGACCTGAGCACGAATGTTAAATGTATGACCAGATATACGTGTTTACTTTATTGCGGAATTTCTACTGTCACGTAAACTTCACTGTACCTTTGTGCCTATTCCTTAAGTGTGTGGCTGGAAGTGTAAACTTTTCGCTTCGCTTCCAGCTATATGGTTATCCACTATCGCACCTTCCAGGTAAAACTCATATACTCTCACCAAATTCGATGCTCGCTCGTTGCACCGGGTTATTCACATCTAGTGGGTCGTACCCAGGTTTGTAATAAAAGACGGCCGAGCCCACTATATCCAATTGGTTTAACAATACAATTTCACGTTACTGAAAACGTTGCACCGAAATCCTATGCACTAAAAGGCCAACACAGGTCGCTACGACTGAGCAGTTATTTCAGCAGAAAAGTTTTAAATGTTCGTTAGAGAATGAGCATTGCCCACATAAAACTCAGTTTGGGGGTACGTGCACACAAAACAGCAATGAATTCACAAATTAACACTTCACCAATATTATAACGAAGTTAGCTGGGGTCAAGATGACGTATAATACCATAACAGAACAACAACGCACAATACAAAATTACATAAACCGACAGTAAGTACTGACCACGATTTCAGTCCTCCGAACGTCAAATGATGCCTTGAACGCTTGTCGCCCGCTATTGCTCTCGGATGTTTCAGTAAAACGCTTCGGCAAAAAGTTCACCGTCGTATCACTGTGTTTTGACTGCGGAAGATGGCTAATCAATCTGGTTTATCGCTGCGAGCAATTTCGATTATGTCGAATGTTCGGATGGTTTAGCTGAACTCCGAAATTAGAGGGCCTATGTCGTTCCTCGTAGAATTACGGTAGCGACGTCGTAATTAGCAATATGGCGATTAATTGGGTGCTAATTATACGATCCGAGCGAATCGAATGCCACGAAAGTGTCAATGACGATCAACGATTCGTCCAATATTCGTTGAAACGACGTAACTGGCAGTACTACGAGCAGTACCCAGTCAGTATTAATGTTATTATTAATAAGATTAGGCACGATCGATAGGTATATGACAATTTGTATTATTATCCGATAGTCACCAAGCACACACTGGGTGATCCGGACGACAAGGCGCTGTAACGGTTGAGCTCTTGTTCGACTGTTCGTAACGAGTCCTTTGGACAACGATGATTGGTCGTTAACAGTATCGATTTAAATCGGTTCGTCCAGATCCGGATTACGCGGTTGACGCCGTCGCTAGCTAAACGTCGCGGATTTGTAGCTCGGAAACGGGGTTAGCGGCAATCCGGTCGACGCAGTAACACAGTTCCGACCCGAAAAAATCCGATTAGGATTGTCGGGCGATTAAAATCACGTTTAGACGATTGTAAATGATTGTCAATACGTAGGACTACCAGCAATTGGCAAGGCAACACTGACAGTCCCAACTCTGTACCAGACAAATGCTTAATAAGGCAACAGTCAGATAACAAGTTGACAGTCGGAATTATCGAGAACAATTCGCACACAACTCGCAATAAAGCGTGGCAGATACTACAATGAATAATGACAGCACAATTATCGGTGATCACTAAAATTATTAAGCCAAAGGTGTATCTAATGCCATTAGTGATGGACCTGAAAAGCGGGCTGCAGGCAATCGTGGACGCTGCAGTGATATAAACCCAACCGAGTGACTCTCACTAACAGTAATTCCTTCCGTTCGCTTTAGCATAGTTTGTTCTCATTTAACGCACAAACTACTTTATGCCCATGCGGTCCGACAACAGGTGTCGCCAAGAAATGCCAACTTTCAGTCTCGGTCTGCGGTACACACGATATAAAACCCAAAAACTGAGTTCACTCCACCCAAAAGTGTAACAGCGGCGTCACGTGTTCGGTACGCATAAGCCCGCTGCTATCGATACCACCATCGCTAACAATTTACTTAGCCTCGATACGCAAAGCTAGAATATAACAATATTGATTGACATACTGAACTTTACATAATTCACAAGACGTGATTAACACTCTAAGGCTATAATTAAACAAGCAACCACTATGCAAGAGGTCCTCCAATAATACCTTAAACTCTTTGGTCCCCAAAAATTTATTGACGCCTCCTCACGGCGTGGCCCCCACTAAATTTATGTACTAGGACCAGTTCTGGCCCTAAGGGATCCCAGCTGCACCACCACTTTTTCCTGGGTGTGGTGCCCGGACAACCCCGGCTTCCACGACTCCCCGGTGATCTATGCGATGACCTAAGGGAACCGCTTAGCTTAGTAGGCTGCCGGCGGGTTAACCAGGGTGTTCGGCCTGGCCCCTATATGGGCCCACGTGTCTAGCGGTATGAAGGTCCCCCGAGGGAGAGTCAACCCTTACGCCTGCTCACAGGTAATAAGGCTGACTCGACTTTCCCTCATAATCCACTTAATTCCCTAAACAGGGTTCTCTGATCCTAGTATAGTATTGGCGGGGTTGAATACCTTTGGGATCTAACGAGTATTGAAAATTTAAGCCTTAAGTCACGAGAAGTCTGGCGGGGTGCAGCAGGAGAGTGGGGTTGGCTACTAACGCGGAGAAATGCGAGGGCATTCGCGACGGCGTAGTCAAATTAAAGGGGAAACGATGTTAGTCAAACTGAATTCATTCCTACACAAAATTTTATTTCGAGCTTAGTTGTAATCCTAAATTTTCTGAGTACACTTGATCTATTGATGGGACGTTCGAGCTGCTACAGAAAATGCACACGGTTCAACTGATTTACTATTGAATCCTTTTTCTGTATTTTGCATACTTTATAAACACCACCCAATCGGGGTGTACAGAAACTATATACAGCACTTATAACATGACAATACCAAGGTCGGGTACCTTGCAAGATACCACGATATAACTGTTAGATCTTTAATGAATATGGTATCCCCGGTCAATATTTAATCGGTTAGGGGCTCGTCCGTTGAATTCTGTCACCCATGAAAAAAGCTAACCCTTTTGCCAATGAAAATGCTGACGGCCCTGTGATTACAATGTTGGTGCTTTACGCATTCAAGCTCCAGATGAAATGAGATTCCAGAAAATTTGGTCGGGTTCTGGTCCGCAGTCGTTTGCATTGCATACTAACTATGAACGAAAGAACCAGCGAACGAATGGGGATTCGACGCTGCTGCTCGATTTCAGACAATTAGGGACAACGCGTGTCACCCGAGGATGCAAACGGCTACGTCCCCCGCGTCTTTCTCTTCACCACCTATAAATTTTGGCTAAGACCTAGTTAGACGCAACGTTTGGCCGTGTCTCCTCGTATTATATAATTTTGTCTAAACCTAGGTGCGAATTTGAACGTTAGCCGAAACATTCCCGGTTCGTAGCCCGTCGGAAGGCGGTTCACAATGTTAATCGAAGGGGAGAAATAGAAAGCAGTCTGGACCCCTTCGACCTGCCGAGATGACACGCCAGGAGCAGCAGAGGCCTTCGGTTAATGGCCGAAACTCCCAGGAGTCCCGGTCATCGTAGCTGCACGACTTGGGGTGCCTGGGCCGTTCTTCCTTTTTGTGAAAATTAGCGCAAACCCAAATTTATAGAAAACCAGTGGGGTATCGCCCGAGAAAGGTCAAAACCGCTACGAGGATCGCTACTGTCTCGGCACTCCTAGAAATTTGTTCCTGTACAGTAGCTAAAATGGAAACACCTTCCGCGAAGTAGAAATTTTGGTCACTATCGCATAAAACAGAAACTATATTCACTGAGTTTTCCTTGACCTAGAAATCTTGGACAATGCCATTTGCCTTAATGTAACAATTTTGATCACTCCTCGGACCTGTGAAAGAAGGAAAACGTCCGAGGAGCGGGGAACCAGTCGAGTTGCGAGCGAGTGAAATTTTGAATAATTTTGATGCAGTTTGTGAGTTTCCGCGGGGTCCGACCTTTACGGGCGCGCGGAGCATCCTTCCGACACTCCAACGTCCGCAAAGGGCGGCCCTTTGCCTGATCGAAAGAAGCAAAAGAAACCAGGGGAGGCTCTCCACCGTGGGAGCGCTGCGAGAAACCATCCGTAGTGCACCAAAAAGAAAGCAGAAAAACAAAAACTCGATAAGAATAAAATTTTAAAATTGACGACAACTGCCAAACCTAAACAGAAGATTCTCGACTGGCTCCGATCGGGGAATCGGGCAGTCTCCTTATATACTTAAGTTAAACCCCCCTTTTTTGCTTGTTCTCTCCTCTGTGTGCCCTAGCTCTCGAAATAGTGCCAAGTTTTAAATTCGAAAACTTTTAAAATCCCCGCCACATACACCGATACGTCTATACAAACAAAACGAGCCGCAAATAGCTGCAAATACGTGTATACAAAAATACATATAACAAGGCAAGACAGCCATAGCAGGCCCGTTCACACAAATCATATTATTCTTTATAATAATAGCCATCAGCCCCCCAGCATCGGCGACGACAACAAGCTACAACACTGTACAGTGGCCGAAGTGTGCCAAGGGCGACGTAAACAACTAAACCTCGCGCTGGTCGGCGCGAGTTCCTCGACGATGGCAACACATATCAGAGCTTCAGGCGCTTTTAATAGTTTAATTTTTTTTGCGTTATTTTTGTTTATATTTTAGGAACGGAGAGGAGTAGGCGGCCGGGGGCGGAATCATATCCATCCGCTGGCTGGTCTCCTACTGACTAAATTAAGATATCTTAGGTACTCCCTATAGGTGACCCGTTGGAGGCAGATTAATGCGTGCGCGATAGGAAAATTTTGGGTCCCAACTGAGTTAGGGGAATCCTGTGAAAATCCGTTGGGACGGGTGGCCCTGGTTTTCAATAAAATAGCTAGTATAGGACCCAACGAAGGTACAGAGCTCCAAAAATTGGAAGGTTTTGGTTTTAGTTGTAGCGATTTAAGGCCCTAAAATTCGAGAGTTTAAACGCCGGATTGGGGGTCCCTAAGTACCTACGGGCTGGCGTCAAGTTGACCCGATCGAAAAATTTTGAAGCTTTATATGTCCCTAATAACAATTTAATGCCCCCCTTTTGTTTGAATTCTACGAAAACCCCCAAAAGTTCAAAAATCTTATACCCCTTTAAAAATGAAACTCTTTTCACGTTAAGTAAAGTTTATCCCCTGATTTATGCATTCCATTTATCCCGTACCGTACAAAATACGCATCAGCTTCCGCCGGCGTGTCAGGATAAACTTGCGGGTCCCAGACCATTGTAAAACAAACCCAAATTGCCTTTTGTCGCAGGGGACTTTGTACGACACTCCGTCCCATCCTGACACCCGGACACAAGCACAAAGTATGTACATTATTTTATCAACTAACAAACATATATATATATAGTTATTGTTCACGGATGCGAAGTGTAGTATTTGAACCGACCCTGGGGCACCTAATTTGCAAACTTGTTAAGTCCGATTGTGATGAATCGCGAAGTCTTTCCCCTTGTCCCCGGCCGATTCGACTACGCATCCGTCCCACATTCCACTACGAAACAATGCTATAATAGTACAACAATATTTTCCATAATGTAACAACAGTCCTGGGATCGACCGGATACATTGACCGTAAGAGTTTGATTCAATTTTGGGTGCAAAATCACCCCACGCACCTCGGGCTGGTGGAGTGTGATTACACATTTATAACACAACAGTATAATATGGATTTTATGTGACACAGCTATGAACAATACAGAAACAAATCACCGATCACACTCCACCGGTATCCAATCGCCCTCTTTTAGCCGAATTTTGAAGCCCTTTGGCCTACTTTGAATGTTTAGAATTCGGGATAAATACTCGGGCTGTTCTAAAAACTGAGGGTTCTAATTTTGGTTTGTAAAGGAAATTAGAAGAAAAGCAAGATTGACTGGTATCAGTGTAACATTTGCTCGCACTGGGCACACGAACATTGCGGGAAAAAGTATAAAAACGGCGCTTTTATCTGTAAAAAATGTTTTCCAGTTTTAAAGTAGTATTCTGGAGCTCATATATATCAAATACTACACTTCGTTTCTTGACGCTGTAAGCAAACATTGCCTGATAGTTTCTATTTTGCTTTAGCTTAAACCGCTGTATGAGGGTTCGAATTTTGGTTTTAATCAGTTATCATGCTTTAGATTTGTTTTTACAGTATAATCATTGCATTTATTAAAGTTTTACAGTATAATCATTGCATTTATTAAAGTTTTATGTTCCGACATTTGTGTGACGGGATTGCCCGATAAGTGACGGGATTTCCTGACGATTTGACGGGTTTAGCCGAATGAGCGATAGTGTTAAACATATAAGCACGTAAAAGTGACGGGATTAGCCGAGTCTACTATATACTAAGTATAAAATTATGTCGTACTCAAATCGCTTTGATGAACTATAGGTGTTTCTATGGATGAATATGAACGGTAATGGTATGATTAGCTAACCGTACTGGAATTATATTGCCTAATTTTCAACAATATACATGTGTCAGTAGCGTAGAAGCCAATATTACTCTCAATAAAAATGTTTATGGATATAAATTACAATATATACATGTGTCAGTGGCGTAACAGCCAATATTACCCCCAATGTAGATTAAGTGGGTTCTTTAGACATTAAGATTTAGGTTAATATTTCGCGTATAAATACTGGACTAAAGCCTTAAATCCCCACTTTCCACAAATTGTATATATTAATATAGTGTCCTTTTCATGTGCAGTTATTGGTTTGCCTTGCGAAGTTCGTTAAGGAACCGAGCAATAGCTCAGTTGTTTGTTGGGGTACATCGTTTATAGAAATTGACCACTAAACGTGGGGCGCGATGTCCGGCCCTCCGTAACCCATAATTTACGCCAGTGGTTCAACCATTGGCTTTTTGAATGTAAGTTTAATTGATACTATGTTTCGAATGAGGATAATTCTATAACCTTGCTGGTTAGTATTTAATACGACAATATAGTTATGTTTTGCTTTCACAAATTAGAATAATGTTTTAACGGTTCTTCAGTAAAGTTAGTAATTATTAAACAGTTTCTGCATCCTTTCATGTTCTAAAAGGTTTTTCTTTAGAATCCCCGCAGGCCGACGAAGCGCCATCAGAAAATACTCTTTCGATATTTTTTAAAAAGTCTTTTCGCGATTAATGTCAAATTTTATATACTATGTGAACCGCATTGGAGCTGAATTAAATGGGGTAAAATCAGCTTAATCGGTTCCTGGGTTGACGACATAGGCTAAGACAATGCCAGGCTTAGATTTTCACATGAATGGCAATAACACGTGGTTCAATGCTTCTGACGTTGTACCGCCATTTAATTCAGCTCTCTAATGCGGTTCGAATGATATATGAATTTATACACTTATCGAGAAAAAAATTCCAAAATTTTGGGTACCACTAAAAACCGAAAAACTTTTTTCTCTTAAATCTTATGGAAATGAGTATTTTCTGAATCGCTTCGTCAAGCTGAATCGAATTATACTAATGTTTCCAATGTAACTTCGAAATTGACCTTCGGGCTGGGGATTCTAGGAAAGTCTTTCTAAAGTAGGTCAAAGCCTTTTAGGGGCTACCTAACGCCTATACTATATGTGTTCAATTGACAGTTAAGTCATTTGGATATGATTTGGAAGTCCATTGTTTGAAGTAGTTTGTACGTGAATTGTAAGCAGTTTGAAGGGCTTACCTATAAATCTAGGTTTACCGGCGCTTGAATTGACGGCACTCCTTCGAAAGTGGGGTAGAAAAGCAGACAATCACAATATACAGCAATTTTTATATCGTTCGATTCAGCTGTTGCTCGGATTCAGAGAACATTTCGGTCTCATTTGTGAATTTTTTTGGTTACAAATGGTTTCCCTTGGTATATATCAAAAATTTTGTGATGTAATTTTATTCGAATCGCGTTGATAGGAAGAGTCGAAAAGTATAAAAGTCATTTGAGTCTGGTCATTGGTTAAGAAGTTGCGCCTGTTTATGTTACAGTCTAAGTCTATGATTTTCGCATAATATAATGGGATCTTTAATCGCACAAATTGGCGAATCCACTGTAGAAGATTACGTTACGTCAATATTTTTGTCTTTCACTATGCTTAAGCGTTAGACTAAGTAATCGTATTCAACGCCTCAAAATTACCCCACAAACTTGTTTTCAGGTTTCTCGTACTCTTGTTTATCATAATTATTTTCAGACTTATTCACTGTTATCATTTTTTTTCTCGTATCAAACACCGTGATGCCGACGTGGGCCAAAGATTAAGCTTAGAGCTTATCAGTATTTTTTTCGAAATTCACAGTTTTTTACGGTGGGCGTCCAAAAATCTTCAAATTCCATCAATCCATTCGCGAACTATGGCTAAAATTTGAGAAAGATTCGAATGTTGAGTTGCTTGACCGCCCTCAACTTTAAAAGGTCATGTATAGCCCGATTTAAAGGTAGAGCCTCAACTCCTTTACACTTAGACAGAGCGTCAGAAGTTACCTCGGAGTAGTGTGGGTTAGGGGGTGGAGAATTTGAAGCGAACCGCTAGACGTTTTAATACCGAAAAACCCAAAGACGCTTTGCAACGCAGTTAACAATCGGAGAATAATGGACAACAATCCAGCATAAGGAGCGACCATGATCCCGAAGAAACCTTTTTGGCGTGAGAGGTGATTTGGGGTCCAGAGACTATGGGGCATAACTGAAAAGATGGTGGTTCCCTTCTCTAATTTTCTACCTCACTTCCGAAAAAGGATCAAATCAATATGTCTTTGTTGGAGAGCCGAGCAGAAAACGAAAATATGAAAGACGCTATTTTCTATTTTGTGTTGAGTATAGTGCAGAGACAATGTTTTTCATTTTGAATCAGACCTTGCCAGTAGTGTAGCTGTAGTTAATATTTTTTACATTTGTTCGCTTACCAGTTTATTGAAAACTTCATAGTTTCAACGTGAAACCCAATCATAGTTGTAAACTTTCACGCATCTTTGGATACCGTGTGTAGTTATTATAATTTTACTTACATATTTTGCAAATTGTAGCATGCAAAGTAACTATTTAAATGTCGAGTTTAATGGTCATGTTTATTTTTAGGGGTTTCAGGAAATAATAAGTGACATTTGGTGCTGTTTTAAAAATGTGTCGTATTGTTTCACTCGATTTATTTGTTATATTTCTTATTGTGACGATCTATATGTACCATAATATTGACACCGTATCATCATCAATGTCGTCAAATCGTGAATTCGACATTGTTTTTGTTGTTCTTAGCGAATATAGTTCAAAATTTCATCACAAGCGTGCGGATGCGTTTCACGAAGCGCTCGCAAGCCAAGTCAAGCGCACTCGGCTTAATTTTGAAGCGCTATCAGTTCATGAAGTATATCCTGACGCATGGGGAGCGTTTGCTATTTGGCCAATCGCGCATGATCTAATGGAGCGCTACGGAAATCGCAGTAATTGGATAATGTTCGTCGAGGAAGAAACACGAATAAATTTGCTTCCACTTGAGAAATACTTGAGCACTCTCGATGCGACTAGTGACATTTTTGCTGGCCATGGTCTAATCGACCGGGATACGACCATTATTCACCATTATGCATTTGCTACGTCGCCGAAAAAGCTAGCCGAATTTCGCTATCCGGATACAGCGGCGGGAATTCTTTTGTCCATGCCAGCGCTTCAAGTTTTAGCTGACCGAGTAAAACAAAGGCACAAATCAACTGGACGTCGAATGGATTTTATAATTGATCCAAAGCACGAATTGGCCGTAATGTATTCAGGCTCGTCTAGCGGCATCCATGCGTTCGATAGTGAAAGTAGCAATAAAGACCACGAAAAACCAATATATTTTAAACATGATCCACGTGTTTTTTGTGTACACAATGAAGAGGCACGCGATACCAACAGGGTTGAGGCTTCGTGCGCCACATATTATCTTGGTGACCAAAATTTGAAATTTTGCCTCAAAAATCCTCCGCTTAACGATCGTTCGCTATACATAGCCGTTAAAACGTACTCGGGGCATCATAAAACCCGCGTGGTTGTTGTTAAGCGAACATGGGGTTCAAAGCGATGGAACATTGAATATTTTTCCGACACTGCCGACGTTTATATTCCAACTGTTCACTTTCCGGATATTGCAAACACCGAGCGTGGTCATTGTGCCAAAACACTGGCGGTACTAAAGCGGTTCGTTGAGAATGGCCCTGAGGTTGGGGATGCTCCGTGGCTAGTCATTGTAGATGACGATACACTTATTAGTGTACCTCGGCTAATGCGTTTGCTTCGGTGTTATTTACCCGAAGAAAAAATTATTCTTGGCGAGCGTTATGCCTACGGATTTTCACCCACTGCAAAAACCGGGTACGAATATCCAACTGGTGGCTCGGGGATGGTGTTTTCTCGATCGGCAGCTACTGCCTTGCTTGAAAGAGCACGATGTGCATGTCCTGCGCCGGACTCGCCAGACGATATGATTATAGGTATGTGTTCACGCGATGCTGGCATCCGTATTACTCATCATGCTGGTTTTCATCAGGCGCGCCCGCAAGATTATTCTCCACAGTATCTAGCAAGGCGTCCGTTGCCTGTTTCGTTCCACAAGCATAGCGATATAGATCCCTACAGTGTGTACGAAAACTGGTTGAAGGATACGAGACACGACGGTTTCGAAGACGATTTAATCGAAATTAATGCTGGCCATGAGGAGTTATAATCCAAAATAAACGAATATATTTTGTGAATTCAGTTTTCGCCTCAAAACTGTATAGTTGCCAATGGAAGTAACGAAATAAATTAATAGCTATAAATTGTATAGTATGATTTATTAATGGTTGTCATATTGTTTCTTTTTTAGACAAAATACCTAGACATATTTGGCTTCTACTTTGTCAATGCTACTTTCTAGTATTTACTAGAAGTCTCGCGCAAACCTTTGCGTTTTGCAATTTTGGGTCATATGTTCAATCTGAAGACTGATATATTGGATCTGTGCTTCTATAATACTGCCCATTAATATTTATGAACTTACGTAGTCTCGACTTTATCGTTTATCAGTTCACATCAATAGATTAAAAGCCATAGCAAGGGCTTCAATCACATTTTCTTAGCATCATGTTAGTCCTATAATGATTTTGTATGTTAGTAGCATCATTTACTTTCTTGGAACACGAAATAAAGACGTCCCAGTGCCCGCCGGAGTTGCACTCACATCTTCTGATCTGGCTGGACGGAACAAGACACTAGACCACTGGGCCACGTTTTAACAAACGTGTCTTGTATTACATTGCGGGTAATGTGAACTGTGATGCGAGTTTTCCAAACACATGAGAAATGCGTCCGCTATTCTAGTCTTAATGATGTAGAGCGGGTACAAAGTAATTAACAGCAATAAACAGAACGGGTAGAAAGTAACTAACAGCTATAACCTGACAAACATGACAGAAATAAAACATGGAATGCTAGCTACCCCAATTTCGCGGTTAGAGTCCGCAAAACCGTTACAAAACTACTACACGTTTTGAAATGGGATTTGTCTCATCCTTTATATCTTACCGCACGCGTCCTTCTAGTTTGTTCAACCACTGAAAACCTGTAAAGCTTAATGCAGCAGTTGTTTACTTAACTCAAATGTAACGCAGCAGCACAGGAGCAATTAAATTTTGATATTTCGTAGGGTAAACCCAACGGTAAATATATTGTACTTTCTTATTAACATTTAGTTCATAATTCTACAGTTGTATAACTATACATATATACTTGTTACTTTGTTTTGTTTTATATTGCGTTTTTATTCAATTTGATACATTTCTTATGTGACATTTAAGTTTTTATTCCACGGCAAAATATACATAACTGTTTCTTGAAACAAATTTTTAAAACTTTGTTACACAAAACGTGCGTTTCTAAGTCATAAAATGAGCCAAGTTTGTCGTTGCTCAAGATAAAGCGGAGACATAATTTGAATGATACATTTTTAAAATGATTTTATCACATAACTACACAACAGCATTGTTTTTGTATCTTTGGCTGACTGGAACATCGTACGCTTACGGGATCATGGCTTATGGAAACGCTTAGAACACAAGTTTTCGGTCTAAGAGTATTATATATATTTATATTTTGGGACTAAAATATATCTCAAAGACATAAGAGTTAGAGCGATGAAAGTGTCTTCTGTGCAATGTTAATGGTTACAAGTGCTTCAAATGAAAAGAAAAATACAAATTCGAAAAGTAATATATAAGTAACATTAATTTTAAGTAATATATAAGTAGCATTAAGTTTTGTATAAAAAGTAGATTTCATCCTTGTGGTGCCTGAAATAAAAAAACAAAAATACGTGCAAGGTCGTTAGTATTGTCCGAAAATTATATGGTAATTAACAGGAAGTATTCATACACTTGATACTTCAAATGAGAAAGATTTTGAAATCTTCAAACTTTCAAAACCACAAGCCAACTTTGTATGCTTCACTAAACGCTAAAACAAAAAAATAAAAATATAAACTAATCAACCATACCATAACACATAAAATTACTAAAACACATCATAACTTATTTTCTTATTATTTGGAAGATTTACTTTCTGTATATATAGCTCGCGAAATTTACAATTCCTGCGAACTCTTTTCCATACTGTGCGTTTAATGTTCATACATGGAAATTTGCATATTTTCCGCCTGTTTTTGGTGCACAACTACATGTTTCAAGCTAACTGAGCCTGGACCTAATTTGTGTCGCACAATTACAATACGTTTTGTAGCATTTATGTCTGACAATAGATAATCTATAATTTTAGTCTACTGTATATGAAGAACACCTCGCACAAGGTGATATATTAGTCTTTCTTTTGGGTCAAAACGATAAAGATAGTTCTCACTATATTTCACTCAAGATTGCACGGTCCTATTTTACTTTGCTATACTAACTATTTAGGACCTCAAGCCAACATATGTGAGAGCTTAATAATTCGTCGTTCTTATTGCGGACAATTAGAAAGCATTGCTAGATAATGTTTGTTCGCTTTTATATAAATTAGTGAACTTCTAGCCAAGCTGCAAGAGTTTGGTTTTATCTACTATTCAAACAAAAATCTGTAAAATTTTCACTCGTAACGCCAGCTGTTGGTTAGACACTGACGTTGAAGATGCTGCAAACAAATTTGTTTGTTCCAGATCGTCTCGATACGTAAGAACCAAGTTTAAAACTTTTAAAACCCATATGGGAACTAACTGACTAATGTATCAACTAACTTTATTCTATTTAGCTTTTCATGGTACTATAGTATCATTGGCATATAAAGCTAAAGTGATGTTGCTAAACCGACGCGGCAACACAATATATGTTGCATATTCAGGTATATACGTTATAGGAAATGCTGATGTTTTATTATTTCGATTGGCCATTACGGTACACTGTTATCACCTGATGTGTACCGAGGTCCAACGCGTAGCTGTGAGACAAGCACTCTGCAGGAAGGCAAGGCAAAGCCCCACTAGTGCCATGCAGATCATGATAGAACACGCATATGCAGGTCATGCTGGCGCTCGCAATAGATCGTTATCAATGGAGATCGCGAATCAAACTGGTTCTGGCCATCCCCTCATAAGTGGCGACAAGTGAATACGGTTGAATATATATCACACATGCTAACGCTCTTTGTGATACGAATTCTGAGGTCACTTCGCTGTTTGAATTTGATAATGTCGCATTATTTACATTTCGAGCACGTACGTTAGATTTATATTGTGCATTATATAGTGTGGAACATTTTATTATTTCTAGCACCAGTAATTCCTAGTATTTAATTGTTCGTAGTATATGCCACCTTTTGAGTTTCTCTGTGTTATTAATATGTGAAGAATAACGGCGGGAGAACATTATATGCAGGGACATATATGTATTCTTGATATTGCAATCTGTAATCTTGGAACGACTGACCGATTGAGTGCACGTTTTGACAGTAAATAATGTCATTGCATGCGCTACATTTCACTTTTTACAATTATAAGAATTCTGTAGAAAATATTGATTTGTATACCATTAATCCGATGATTAAAGTGTATAAACATCGCTTTATTTGTGTTTATAAAGGACGACTCACAGTATTTGCACTATCTACGACCTTCTGGTCCTGTGTGATCATCTTGCAACAGCTGTATTGGCATTTCGTATGTGCTGTCTTTATCTTGATTTTACCTACAAAGGTATTTGAACTAGTATTAGGCAACGGCCGGTTTTGAAATCAAACGGCCGGCCGGCGAATCAACGGCTGGGCGACGGTAAATGGACGGTACTGCGAAGAAGCCTCTCTTACTACGATATGAATCTAATATTCGGGAAATGTTTCTTCAGCGTTTGTTCAAAAATAGATTTGTATCTGAAGGTTTTACACGTCGTACTACTATAGCAGGCGCCGAATCTTACGCGTAGGCTGATTATACAGTAAGACTGTACTGCACTTAGAGTGTACTAGAGGCTCCAAAAGTGCGACCTCATTTTGTAGTAAAATTTAATCAAAAGTACAACACTACTTTAAACAAAAAACTAACAAGGGAACAATGATACCACTCGAAGGGTATATTCCCACATGTATTCTTAAGGGTCAGGCCAAATTTCAAGGACTTTTGTCATCCAGTTAAGGAGCTAGAGTTATCTGTCTGTAAAAAAACAATGTCTTGTCGCATTTTAGGGTACGACTCCTAAAGGGTGATACCAATACCCTAAAGTGCGACATGACTATATATACCAGGGAGTAACCGGAATTCCGGTTCCGGCGAAAATCGTGTTCCGGCTGCGGTTCCTGTAATAGGCAAAAACCATACCGGAACCGGGATTCCGGTTTAAAATTTTCCACATTTTTGCTTCTCCTGCGGTCCAAACATTTAATAAATACACAATGATCAACTTCCAAAACAACCACACAAAAGAAAAGATTAACTCAGAAAATTGCCCTGTGAAACGTAAGTAGGACATATAATTTCATTAAGAATGTTTCATCTTGACCCTGCAGGAGTTTGTTAACAAACCAAAGCCAAGTCATTGCATGTAGCAGCTATTTTACACATTCAGAAGTCTACCGTGCATGTTAGAATTAAACCGGTCCAACTCGGTAACAGAGTATGGATTATTTAGAAGTACTTGGCTGTAAGCTTAGCTAACATAAATTGCGTCAAGCACAAGCCAGTGCGCTTGTAAAGTTTGTAAATCAGTTTACCTTGGAGTAAGGTAACATATGTGAAACATAGCCAGAAACTGCATTCATGAAATGAAATGTATTTTTTCAAACTGTTCGAGCAGTATCACAGTTTGTCTCATTTGTAGCATTTTGATCAGAGAGTTATCATCATCATCTACCCGAGGGGCATTGTATAGCAACGCTAGCGTAAACGCTGTCTCGGACCACTGACCACAAAATTATTGTATACCATCTTTTATTTTCTTTTACAACCATATAAACTAATAATTTCAAGATTCCTACGGAGCAACATGTAACCAACGTATATGCAGTAACGGGGTTGTTAGACAGAGCGAAGGTGTTTAGTCTGCGCTCCAAGCGTTAGAAGCACATTCAGTTTGACCCAGTTCACTGAAAACCGTATAGTTGAAGACATTTCTTTGCTCTGGGTACCAAAAAACGACATGCTGACCGATAAATAAACGTTATTAGTTTCCTCAGTCTCTTCAACATTGCAAAGAGGCAATAATGTCATCAAAATGCATTAAGTATAATGTAAAATTTATTATACTATATTTTGCCACAGATTTGCGCACTGGTGATGCCGGAGTTACTGTCTCGACCTCTTTTGAAGTCGATGGCTGTTCTAAAGACTTTGTCGAAATGCTGGTTTTGAAGGCTTCTTCCGCTTCACTGCGTCAATATAGGACGGTGATGTCAAACACGAAGTACAGTTTTTCCGCTTCGCTACGTCTAGAATAGATAGACTCAGAGAGCTAGAATCAGAGATCGTCGAAGCAATTTCATACTGACCATTTTCCTGATCAGGTAGTTCTCGCACCGCAGTAAAGCTGAACTCATTGACAGTATGAGATTTCGATGAAATAGTTCTTGAGTAGCGACGACATTGGTTGTAATCAGGACTGCTGGTATGCCTGTTGCGTTGGCCTGCCCCATAGATGCCGTTGCGAAGCGATCAGTAGCGGGCGTTATCAGACATTGTCATACCAAGATCAATGACTGGCGAATCGTCAAAACGTACTACCTCTGTCGTAACAGGGCCCTCAGGCTGAGTTGTCGAACAACTCAGTAGTTCGTCGTATGATGAACTGACGTTCTCGTCGTCATCATCACATCTAGAGTCCAACGGCTGTTTTATGCACAAGCTAGAACGACCCACCTGACTGGCATCTAACGGGCACGGCCCGGCTTTAGCTAACGCCGATATCGCAAATCCGGCTGTCTTGACTCGGCTGGGCAGCTGGCCCCAGTTATACCGTCTCATTTTCCACAACCGGTCTCATTTCTAGAACGTGTCACAACCTTCCCCCATGTCTGTTTTACTGACTTATAAACCCTGACGTCCAGAGGCCCTACTGTTCTGCTATTCGTAAAAATTATCTCTATTGCAAAGTGCTTAAGAATGCTTAGTGTAGTGTTGTTTGTTCCTCGCATTTTTTCCTGGCCAAATTTTTCTGGTGGAGGTCGGGAACATTTTGTTTTTTTACGGGCGTTAGTTAAGCATTGGCCATAGCGTTCTCTACCCCATAGGGTTTTTGTATCTAGTCCTCCGGCGAAGGGGCGCTTTCTGCGCGATGATCCCAGCAGCGCTCTGAAGAGCAGGTCCGATCATTAGCTTGCAAACCCCTATATATCCCTAAGGCGCGGAATGCGATTTTATCACCAAAGTACTATGCCAAAATATCAAGTAAACACAATTTGTGTTTGAACTGAAGCATCGCTCTAAGACCAACTGATACCATATTCCTACCCAGTTATATAATATATGTCTCACGCATATCACATTGTCCTAACCTGAGCACCGGTCGTCATCTCAGCAGGTGGTGGGAATGGCTCAGGCGGCGGTTCTGCGCAATCCCACCTCAGAGGGATCCGAGATCTCAGGGGTGTAATCCCCTACATCCTGAGATCACGTATGATATTGCCATATTTAAAGAAAAACTGTTTAGTTTGGTTAAATAATCAAATAAAATAATAAAACACAAGTATATAATGGCTACAAGATGACGCACTTTAGATTACGTTACTATCGCAGTTTAAGATCGTATTTCGCACTTTGGAAACTTCTGTCGCACTTTAGGCTGCCTTTCATCGAATCGAAATTTTCAGTTACTGGGCAATTTGACGATTTTTGGATGCTTTTAGCCACCCACAGCAGATTCCTGTGATCCTTATAATCTTTAAATCGACCTGATAGAACCACTGTGTGACATTTACCAGTAAGAAACTTAAACATTACATAAAATATTAAAAACATACATATATACAGGTCAGGGAGTAACCGGAATTCCGGTTCCGGCGAAAATCGTGTTCCGATTGCGGTTCCGGCAAAGGGCAAAAGCCATACCGGAACCGGAATTCCGGTTTAAAAATTTTGTTTGAAATTTTCCACGTTTTTTGCTTTATCCTGTAATCCAAACATATGTAATATATAATATAAAGCTCCAATACAACCAAGCAAAAGAAAAGATTAACTAACCAATTTGCTGTGTGAAACGTAAGTAGGGCACATAATTTGAGCAGGAATTTTTCATAATAACCTGCAGGAGTTTGTTAAATCAAAGCCAGGTCGGTGCTTGTAGCAACTATTTTACACATCCAGAAGTCTGTGGGATACGTTTGAATTAAACCAGTCCAACTCGGTAACAGAGCATGGCTTACGCAGAAGTACTTCGGGTATGCTTGGCTCACATAAATTCCGTCAAGCACCCGCCAGTGCGCTTGTAAACTTGGTAAATCAATCTAAATTGAAGTAAACTAACGTTATCTGCAACGCAGCTAGAAACTGCTTTCTTGGCAAAGAACTGTATTCATTGAAACTGCGAGCAGCATCACAGTGTGTCTCATTTATAGCATTCTGATTAGAAAGTTGTCATCATTATCATCTAACTTACCGGCACTGTTTGTTCAAAACTTACGGGCACTAGCCTAAACAGTGTCCCTGACCACTGATCAGAAAATTACTTTGTATGTATTATTTTGTCTTAGAATCATATAAACCAATAATTTCAAGTTTCCTACAGAAGACCATGCAGCAAACGTATGTGTAGTAAAGGGAGGCGACTGGAGACAGAGCGAAAGTGTGTATTCTACGCTCCAAGCTTTGCAAGCACATTCGATTTGACGCAGTATACGCAATGGTGTGTAGTGGAAGACATTTTTTGCTCTGAATGTCCAAAAACCGACATATTTGATCGATAAATAAACATTATTAGCTTCCTCAGTCTCTAAAGTTTCAGAAAGGCAATAATACCATCGCAATACATTAAGTTTAATATAAAAGTTATTTTTAATGCATTTTAAATCCACTATACCGTCATTTCTTTCATCATCTGTTTAACTATATATAAATTTCGACGACCAGCTTCCGGATCCGGTTTAAATGAACGGTTCCGGTTGCTGGTTCCGGTTATTCCCTGATACAGGTGTTGCGCAGCGTAATTGACTTCAAAATGCGAATATAACAAGAAATAATTATTGATAGTATGAACAAAATGCAGCAATATTACAGAGTAATTATGCAGGCAAAACGAACGTTAACTGAAATAAAAAAAATCGTGTCACTACAACAAGTAGTCGTCAAAATACACTATGAAATGCTAAATTGTCGCACTTTAGGTGGTGTCATACTTTTGGACCCTCTATTATACTGGGCGAAGGCTGGCCTTGAGGTATATCGTTAAATATTGACCAATATTAGTTTAACAATAAAAATACAGAATATTATATGCATAAATATGACATGGTGGTACTAGATAGTACAACATCATTGCGTGTTGGTTATTGAGGATTATATTGCATCAAAAATTCCCAGTACCGCTGTTTATGATTCACTTGCTATGTAGTGATAAAAGTAGGTTTAGACCACGGTTGGCCGAGCGACGGTCCATAACTGCTGACCAAAGACTTTCTAAATTGTGGAGAAGAATGTTAACAGCCGCTCGACTAATTTGCGGCCGTTAACGGCCAGAACATAGTCAATGGCTGGGACAATCTGCCGGTCGGAGGCTTTTACGGCTGTTGCCCAACACTAAATAACGATGTCATTTATTCACAATTAGAATTCACTTTTGAGCATACATCTGTAAAATTTTATATAAAAAATCTATATTATTGTACAATTTACATGGAATTTTGCATGTACAAGTTCCAATATAGCGCTAATGTGTGCAAATTTGTTACTTTCCATGTATGACAAATTTCTATGATAAGGTATAACTTTGTAAAAATTATACATGGACGGATATTTAATGTAAACCATTCTATTGTAATATTTCTAAATATGTATTTATCTCAACAGAATTATCAGCAGAATACGCAGTTTCTCTGTAATATGTGAATAAGTGGTTCAGACTGGTTTTAACCAGAAGGTGATTTGAAAGAAATGCTATATGAAATGTATCATTTTGCAGTTCAGCGCATTGATGTGTAAATTTGAGAACCGGGCTGTAAAATAATAGTGTGTAGCATAGTTGGCATATCTTGCAATTTATATGACAGCCCTAACTGAATATAATTTAGTAAGATTTTAATAATTTGTAAAATTTGACTAAATTTGAATAAAAATATTCGGATTTGAATCCTATGTGCAGAAAAAGGAAATTCAAATATATTTAAATAATGCCTTTTTATTTGAAATAATATATTTTATTTTACATCAGTCACTACATAAACATTGTCATACAGTGAAACTTAGTATTTTTGCTAAAATAAAAAATAGCTTCTGAAATGCCTGGTATTTTGGACGTTTTTTGTATCAAAAATATATGTTGAGACAGTTTTAGGTTTATGTATGGGGTATACATAGCTTGAATAAATCTAGATGCTTCAAATAATATGTATATCGTGAAACAATTTTGTTGAAACATCAGTTAATTGAATTCATGTTTGCCAGCGGCGTAATGCAAATCGCTGATCTGTCTTAAAGACGTGGCTCGAATTCTTAAATTTGTTGCAAACCGAGTGGATACCAATGCCCGTGCAAAGAGTTCTACGCTGTCCGACTAAACGGAGTTCATTGTTTATTAGGTATTAGGCAACGATATTAAAGGTATGTGCCGATTATGCACAAAATGGCATTCATCCACTGCACATTTGCGTAATACAGGCGCCCAACTATGACCATATTCCTACAGTTAATATCTGTTGCAAAAACATGTGCGCCACTATACCAATACACTGCAGATTATTTCCAAAATGTAACCTTATGATTGAATGATAATCAAATACTTAATCTATCATTTATATACCATTCGAACCGAATTGACGACTTGAGTTAACTCAGTGTAATCGGTTCAGAGGTTAACGGCATAGGCTTTATACTATGTTTTAGGCTGAGCCTTAGTAGTGTTTTTCAATAGCGGGTTTTTCGTGACCCTACCCTCACGAAAATTGGATGAAGCTGAGCCGGCCAGACGGCGTCCGCCGACCTAACGGTCGGGCTCCTACTTTTCCAACTGGTGCCCACCACCACTAGACTTTAACGCAACTGTTTATCAGCTTGCATACCACTAGTCAGGTACATATACATACGTGCGCTAATAATGTATAGCTGGGTTTATGTTAGTGAATATCTGTAATTTACTTTAGCTGATTGGATTATACATATATATCAAAAACGAGTCACCAACATTTTCCGATTACCTAAAGATGCATCATATGGTACGAAGTACATATTTAGGCATCGGAAATTTAATGTTTTTAACAAGACACCGGCTAAGACATTGCTGATACGAGTACTGCTTTATTAGCAGGTTTGGTTGAGACACTTGTTCCATAGCATGCTCATAATATATATATATCATGGAGATTTACTTCGTGAGCGGTTTGTAGTCAACTAGAAAATGTTTTTGAACCACTACGCCGTGAATCGTGAATATGATATTTATATTACATGATTGTCACTTATCGTCAATGCTTTATTATTATGTTGATTTTATTTGTGATTTTTTTATTTTACGCTAGTAAATTTATCGCTATAAACTTGCTAGCATTACGCGTACTGGAGCGCATCTTGTTCTATAGATTTTTCAGCTTTTTCAAGGTTCATCAATTTAGCGTTTACCTTGCAGTAAGTTTGCAATTTTGAAGGTACCCTCTTCAGAAGGGGCTATCGACTAAATTACTACGTACACAGCATAATCATTGGCTATTGGCTCAACTTGTGCCAAATTTAACATTTTCGGAGCATTCTAGCCCCCGCTTTAATTTAAACCAATATAATCTAAAAATGGACAGAGCCAGAGCTTTGGCGTTTTAGCTTTATTTGTTGAACATAAAGTAATTAGTTGTCGAACAACCGGAAATGGTTTAAATGGTTATTTGTTAATCTAAAATGTAGGTAAAACCGGCGTCAGTTCGCCAAATGGAAGACAAAAATTGAACAAATTAGTGTCTCATATTTAGCTAAATTTCGGTACAAGTATACATTTTGGCTTAAAAACGAGCTAAATTACTGAATCTCTTCTTGATATGTATATACCTCCATTTTATTGGTTGCAAAATTATGATTCCCGCAAATGTATACAGAATGAATCGAATGGTTCTAAAATTATTCCTGGATTTTCAACTTGACTGTTATTTGTGGTGCTGTGGGTGTTAGGCGAATAATCGGAGAATTTTGTCAATTGTCTCTGCCAGCCTGTATAAAATCCAATGCCGTCTTCGGTGGTTGATTTCACCTTCTGATGTAACAGCCCCAATTTCACGAAATTGGTAAAAACGCCTATAACGCACCGAAATTTGTAGGGAATGGACGACCGGATACCGGTGGAGTGTGACTTCCATATAAAATGATATAACTGTGTAATATTGCAGTTATTATGAAATAATTGTAATTCGTTTGTGCTGTGCTTGTAAAGTCACACTCCACCATCCGAAGGTGCACTGGGTGATTTTGGCACCGAACATAAAAGAAAAAGGGTAACGGTTAGGGGTGTCCGGTCGATCTTCGTGCAAATAAATTGTTCGATATAGTTTGTTGTTTGTAAACGGCCTGATGTATCATGTTTGTTATTGGGAACGGGTGTGCGTGCGGAGAGGCCAGGGACCAACGGATGTCACAAAAACGTTTGGTTGTACGAGCAAACTGGTCGCCATGAGCCTGATCCCAGCGCACAAGTCGAGTGGTGATTATTAACTGCCTAATATCTGTCGTGCGTTATGTATATGTATATGGTTAGGGAATGTGAAAAGAAAGAGCAGCGTCTCAGGACTGGTCCGTACCTTATCTAAAACCACTGGAGAATGGGTGGGGTGTCTCAGACACGGAATTTTTGGTGTTCTACAACGGATCCTCCTGATATGCTTAACAGACCACAAAAAATTTGTTATCTGCAGGTCGATCATCTTTAGATAATCAAAATAAAATTTTCGGTCTAGAAGAATTGAAATTTTTGATATAAAATTCCTAGGACACCATTTTAGGGTGTAGCGCTATAATGTTCCAATTTCAGGTTTCCTACTAAACTTAAGGGAACGGGTGTGACTGAACCATACTAAGGACCCCCTAGGGGTGCCAAATTGTCCAGGCGGGTCAGAAAATTTGGTTTCCCTAAGTACTTACTGATCCCCGAACAGGCGCTTAAGCCGCCGATTTTCCAAGCCTAAAAGGACACATAAAATAACTACAATTTTCTGAGCCCGGTACACTTATCTGGTCCCGCCCTAACTGATTAGTCGAAAACCGAGGCCACGCGCCCCCACGGGTCCGCTCAGGATCCTGCCAACTTGACTGGGACATCAGAATTTCGAATATTTTCCTCCTAAAATGGCCTCTAACGGACCTCTTATAAAAGATATTTTAAATTTATATCAGTAGCCAGTCTGCCAGGGCAAGATTCCGGTCTTGCCCCCGACCGCCTAGTAATTTTAAATCCTGAGATATCGGCAAAAATGCGCCGATATCCCTATGAGAAACAGCGCCCTGAGCGCCGTTATATTTTGCTTTAAAATTTTCCTCGCGCCGACCAGCGCGAGGTTTATGTTTTGTTGACACTATTCGGCCAAGTTCCATTATCCTCTTTGTAGACCAGCCCAGCAACGAGAGCCCATTATGGGCCGATAGCATTGTTGTCGCTATTGTTGTTCTGTAGCTTGTCGTTTTGGTATGTATCTTATGTGAATAGATAGGCGAGATACATTATTGACGGCGATTTTGAACTTTTAAAATATTTTTGGACGACTACGGTGACCAAGAGGGTACAGAAAAAGGAGGGAATAGAGTAGGGCATAAAAGCAGACTGACCATTCTAGTAGCGGGGCCAGTCGAGCTCATCGGCAGAGAAAGTTGGTCGGGTTCTTCGGCGGTTGTCGCCAGCTTGGATGGTTTTGAACTTGGCTTTTGTTTTTGTGTTTTCTTTGCCAGTGTGGGCTCTTTGTCATGCACAAATGTGGAAGAGGCCCGTCCGAGGCTTTACGGAGCTTTTCGATTTCTTTTTGCTCAAGCTTAGGACAGGGAGCAGCCCTTGCGGGTGCTGGGGCGTCCGCTGGATGCCTCACGCCCGTATGTGCTGTGCCCGCGCTTCTGAGATTAAATAAACTTTTGACAAAATTGTGATCAAAAATGACAAAATTGCAATCAAAAGGGGGATGCTCCCGTGCTCGACTGGTTCCCAACCCACTGGGTGGCGTTTATTTTTGACGCCCGGTGGGTGAATTGCTTAGCGGCGCCCCGTTTTGCTTACATGGGAGTTCATAGTTCATTTCGGTTTTAGGATTTGTCTGCTGGTGACAATGCCTAGTATTCAGAACAAAGTAGGTGCACCCACGTTCAAAGCTAACTAGAGACTTAAACGGGTGAATGTTAAAAACCAAATTTTAGGGGTTATGTTTCGTCCGGGTGGACTCTTCGAACTGCCGTTTCGTGACCTGTTTCGTCCGCGTAAGAGGTCCGCCCGGGGCGAATTGATATTTGAAATTTTTCGCTTTCGAAATCAGAAGATGTCGTTCTGGCGGGCGTTGGGCTGTCCGTTGGATGCGCCGCGCGCCCGTAAGGGTGGGTACCCCAGATTGGTGTTTATCGCTCCAAAACTCTTGTCACGAAAAGAGATTTCATAGGTTTCGATTGAGGTAGCACAACAGTATCCCCGCTCCCGGGGCCATGTTGCATGTTCCGGCCCTGGGAGTGTACGCAGAATTTGTAATAGGGTGATGCTGTGAGAGAGAAAAAAGGGAGTTTACATGGTTGGTGGGGGAACGAGCAGAGCAGGGCGAATTTTAGATAACATAGGACAAGGAGTTAACTACGGGGCAGCTGCAACCATGATCGTGGATTGGAACGCCATTGCTTTGAGTCATCGGTTTCGTTCCCAGGCTAAGGGTCTCGTCGACTCGGATGAGCTAGCACGGCTCACCAAAGAGTCGCTGGAGTCTCGGTGTCGCGCAGGGTTTGGTAATAACCGCCTCGCCATCCACCTTCCTACCAATCGTTTTGCGATTGTCCCTGGATGGGCTGCAACCGAGCAGGCAAGCAACCGGTATGGCATGGTGTGTTTACACCCCCAAAGGTAAACCATGTCTGGGAGACTGCTGTCCCAACGCTAATTGTACTACCATGCCGGATTTACAACGTAAAGTTCAAGAGCTAGAAAGGGAATTACACAGCACGTACAAAGGCGTGCTAGACACGAGCTACTATATGGCTTTAATGCGCGAGTATTGTGAGGAGAACGTCCATTTTTGCGAACAGTCTAAGGCTCGTAAGAAACGATTTCTCGCTGCATTAGCTGGAGCTGCTGGCGTAGTTACGGGGTTCCTAGGGGTTGGAGTAGCTTTTACTAACGCGGTGCATCTATAGGACCTAAATAAACAGGTGGTCGCACTGTCTAAGGAAATGCGGAATACTTACAACGTATGCCTATGGCAACTCGCGAGCGATCATGAAATTAACACGCTGGAACGAAGAACTCTACTCATTTCTATAGCATGAGATGCAAGAGGTGGTTAGTATGATAAAACAAGTAAGGTGCCAGGAACAGCGTTACGTTACGGAGGTTCATCGCGAATTGGTGAACCACAAGTTTCGCACCAGCCTGCGCTCTTCGGTTGGCGCCGTCATGGAAGCCATGATGAGCGGGCAGCTGTCACCAAAAGTGGTGGACGCCACGACGCTAAAGCACCTATTCCAGAAGGACCCGAGGATATCGCAAACCATATTAATACGCGAGCCGGCGTTGGCCTACCAATTTGGACAGATTCACCCGGTGCACATCGATCTGGGTGCGTTCAAGTTTGCATTCATTTTGAGGGTACCATTAGTTACGTCTGACGATGTTCTGCCTTACTTTCGGATCTACAACGTTGGTTGGAATGTACCGGAGCGTAGTGCGCATATGAGATTGCCTCTGCTGGAATACGCCACGCGAGTTGAACGGGCGAGGTATGATGTGTTAAACTTACACGCATGTAACACGCGATCCGGCATTACTTTTTGCTAAGTTCACGCATTGGCTACCGATCATACCTCACGCTGCCTGGATTGGATCATCATGGGCGAAGACGCTCCAGATGACACACGCTACATATGTAAGAATAGCGCATTAGTCGGGCCAATGGTCATCCATACTGACGCGTACACCACCGCTCAAGGAGTGTTAATTCGAACCGCCGAGCCCAACGCCGTTGTTTCTAAGAAAAAACACTTTAGCCATGTCACCCGCGGAGAAACCATCAAGATACCAGAAAATGGAGTGCTATGGCTGTCGCACGGTAATTACATCCAACTAGTGGTCGGACCACTAATGCTTGCTAGGGAGGAACTAAACAGCATGTTAGACGCAGGCCTTATAGCCCCATCAAGTTCACCTTGGAGGTCTCCAATAGTGTACGTAACGAAGAGCGATGGCTCTCTCCGACTCTTTGTCGACTTTCGGAAGGTCCACACAGTAGCAGAACAAGATGCGTGCCCACTGCCACGCATATATGACATACCAGGGTGCCTCAGGAATACCAAATTAATGTCGAGTTTAGACCTAAACCAGGGAATTTGGCAGTTAGAATTAGATCCCGAAACCAAGGATAAAACATCTTTTGTGACGGTACACGGATAGTACGAGTATAATGTCCTAGCGTTCGGTCTAAATTCATCCTCCGGGGACTTTCAACGCTGCATGTCAATGATTTTCAAAGGACTTGAGTGGGAAAAATGTTTAATATACATTGATGACATACTAGTTTTTCCACCATCATTTGAGACCCATTTGGCGGATTTGATCCGTGTCTTCGATCGCTTCCGTAAAGCAAATTTAAAACTCAAACCATCAAAATGTCACTTCGAACGGGGCAGCCTCAAATACTTAGGGCATATAATTAGTATCGAAGGTGTTAAACCAGACCCTGAAAAGGCGATAGCTATAAGAATTTAAACATCCGGAGACGTTGTAACAGCTCCAAAGTTTCTTAGGACTTGTGGGGTATTACCATAAATTTATCCAAAATTACTCGGACATATGTGAACCATTGAATGAATTAAGACGCAAGGATATAGAGTTCAAATGGACCCCTAGGTGCGAGGAAGCATTCAAGAAATTGAAACAAGCATATGAACAAGGATTCAAGCCCATTGCATATGCTAGCAAGGCAGGTACCCTTAATTATCAACGCAGATACCCTGCGATAGAAACCGAAGCCCTCGCAATTAGATGGGCTGCACTGCATTTCAAGCATTACCTCGTACGGCACAAATTCCACGTCGAGACCGACCACAAACCACTTAAAACCCTGTTTGATAAACCACCCAGAAATTCACGCCTATTCCAATGGCGAAGTGAGCTATTACTCGAGTTTGGAGGATTCGAGATACTGTATAGACCAGGTAGGGAAAATGGTAACGCAGCTGCCTTATCACGCGATCCTAGATACGACCCGTCGGTAGTTGAGGAATCAGGAGATACTTACGAAATCCTTATGATGGGTCGAGAACGTCCCGCCGGACGTCGCCCACCAACAGTCTGTGCAGCATGGGATCAATCGCACCTGCCGTATGCCGTACGTACTGTAGCACCGCTTGCAACGGGCGCGCCGACCTCTATAACTGGGAGCCCAATAACTCCCCCAGGCCAACCCAATCCCGAAGCAATCCCATCGCAACTAGTGGCCGACACGCAGGCAACTACAGTACCCCCAGCAACGCTGACGCAGCAAGCAGCAAATATACGCGCTATCCCAATTACGATGCATCCGGGAGAAACACCAATAAAGTCGGTGCGTACAACAACTATCTCGGGTTATCGAGGCAGACCTCAGGCTCGAGGCCCTAAAAGACCATTTCGCACCGAGTCAGAAACCGTGCGCCTAAGAGCAACCACACTACCGACCGAACAGGAGTTTGATAGGCTTATGAAATTAATGATGCATTACGAAACCGAGATATTACC
>JASANE010027729.1:0-15066 GCA_030248225.1 Trileptium ribeirensis
AACGGATGAAAATTGTTACAGTAGAAGTAGAAAAAATCTCTACCAGGGTGGAACCCGCCGGTTCGGAACCAAGGGGCCTGAGTTCGGAACCAGGGGGTTGCATCGGTTCGGAACCAGGGGTGGCATCGGTTCGGAACCAGGGCGTGGCATCAGTTCGGAACCAGGGCGTGGCATCAGTTCGGAACCAGGGCGTGGCATCAGTTCGGAACCAGGGGTGGCATTGGTTCGGAACCAGGGGTGGCATTGGTTCGGAACCAGGGGGTGGCATTGGTTCGGAACCAGGGGGTGGCATCGGTTCGGAACCAGGGGGTGGCATCGGTTCGGAACCAGGGGGTGGCATCGGTTCGGAACCAGGGGGTGGCATCGGTTCGGAACCAGGGGGTGGCATCGGTTCGGAACCAGGGGGTTGCATCGGTTCGGAACCAGGGGGTTGCATCGGTTCGGAACCAGGGGTGGCATCGGTTCTGAACCAGGGGTGGCATCAGTTCGGAACCAGGGGTGGCAGTGGGAACCAGGGCGGGGTATCACGTTCGGAACCAGGGCGTGGCATCTAGTTCGGGAACCAGGGGTGGCATTGGTTCGGGACCAGGGGTGGCGTAACGAACCAGGGGGTGGCATTGGTTCGGAACCAGGGGGTGGCATTGGTTCGGAACCAGGGGGTGGCATTGGTTCGGAACCAGGGGGTGGCATTGGTTCGGAACCAGGGGGTGGCATCGGTACGGAACCAGGGGTGGCATCGGTTCGGAACCAGCGGGTGGCATCGGTGCGGAACCAGCGGGTGGCATCGGTGCGGAACCAGCGGGTGGCATCGGTTCGGAACCAGCGGGTGGCATCGGTTCGGAACCAGCGGGTGGCATCGGTTCGGAACCAGCGGGTGGCATCGGTTCGGAACTAGGGGGTAGCATCGGTTCGGAAATGCAATTATTGAGATATCAGGTGCACGTTTAACCCCAAATCATCTGGGAGAAATCACCCGAACAGGAATTTCTGAATTGCCGCATTAGAGTTGCACCACCAAACATGGTCAATACTGGCTTATCCAAGCTATCATAATTACACCTGGGGCATGACATGTCGTTCCTGGCCTGTCCACAGTGGGGGGTGGGGGTGGTGGCCCCCCACTTTCCAAATCCCCCCATGTTCGCGAGATTTTCCCACATGTCCGTCGCCCCACTCGGCCGAAACCCCCATGTTCAACTAATTCCAAAAAATTTTTATGTCTGAAAATTTGTTTTTTGTTTGCAAATTGTTTTTAAACATTAATTACCACTATTTATAATACTAAAATATTGTTTTTTAGCTTGAAAGTACGTTCACAGTAGTAAAAATGCATGAAAATATGGAAATATTTTGTATTCTTAAGCAAGATTTCTCCCCCAGTTTGAAATTTCCCCCGAGAATGAACATGGGGGCCCCCGAAGTTTCCCCCCCCCCCACTTTTCGGAGGTCTGTGGACAGGCCAGCGTTCCACCGTTAAGAAGTGGATACACAGGAGTTGTTAATTCCCCTAGTTCACTTGATGATATCTACAGCTGGATTGGGCGTATTTCAGAAAACGTCAAATTGTGTAATTTAACAAATGGCTGCAATTATCCATATCTAGAAATTAATAATTTTAACGATTGTTGCCTCCAGGGAAAATATGAAATTTTAGACAAAATACGAAAAAAAACGCGCAAATTTATAGCCCAACACAGCCTATTTTTAGATCAACAAATTGTGAAGGCTTTCGCACGGAAGAAAAATCGAATCATGTGAAGGTGCCCCTAGCGTATCATGTCAAGTTTTGCACTCCGAAATATCGATTGTTTCGTCTCGCTCAGCCTATGCCTACGACCAAGCCTAAGCTTAGCCCGGGCTCACAATTAAGCGTTTACTTTTTGCCCTATTATGTACTCATTTCAAATCCCTTTAGTCATGGGACACTTGGAGTGATCCGAAAAAGCTTATCTTTAATTTATTCATTCAGAACTATATACTAGAGAGAAAAAATTCCTCAAAAGGGCAAACAAATAGAAACCCTTTAGGCTCGGAAAAATACTTGTTAACCGCTGTTTTTTAAAAAAGCTATTTTATAAGGTTTTATTATTACAGAATTAGTGAAGCTGAAATGATTACGACTGTCAAATTATTAAAAAAATGCTTTATTACCTGGCTAGTCCAAACCTCGCAAACTATAGCCGGGGCCCCCGGCTCACTTGCCGGGGGATGCCGGATTTTGCCGGGAGGCCAATTTTTTTGCCGGATTTTGTCCCGTTTAGACGTTTATTTATCTCAGCAAGGGGCTTTGGGCCGGGGGGGGTACCCGAATTTTTGCCGGGGTACCTCCGTTTTGCCGAGGGGAAGCCGAATATGCCGCCCCCCGCCCCACGTCGGACTAGCCAGATTACTGCGGTCGCTAAAAGAGCCAAATCTATAGTTAGGCTGTCAAAAATACACTTGACCTTGCTCGACCCAGTATCTGTAACTTAAACAATTTGCAAAGGCAAAATTAATTTAAAGGCTTTAAACAGGAGCTGACAGCGAAATTTTGCATTTCGGTGGTAAATTAGTATATTTTGGGGGACTAAAACACGCAAAATTATAATCAGGCTGCCCAAAAATATACTTTACGTTCCCGGGCCTAGTATTTGTCACACAAATACCAATTTTCCCAGCCAAATTTAATTTAAGAACATCAAACACGAGTTAAGATCAAAATTTGGGCTACTAGGATGACGCCATTAGATACAAAACTAGTGTTTTTGACACTCCAAAATCCATTCTTCCGCGAATATTTAAGCTAGACCTACGGGTTTAGGCTAAATTATCGAATCCACTGGACGATAATATATTTAGAAAATTCGTGATAAAACCCTAAATAAAATAGAGCACGTCCTGCAAAAATATGCATTATCTAGGTAAATAATAAAAATGCATTATAAAAACGACAAAAATCTATGAGAAACACGGAAAATGACATTATAAACACACAGTTGCCCTGTGGATACGATTTCTGCATAGGCAAACAGCGAAAAATTACCCACTTCCCCACCCCGGTATTTCCAGTTTATTATAGGTTACAGGTCAGGGCACCTCAGCTTAAAGCCAGGTACGATTTTAGTCATCCGGAAATCAATTCAAAATCTTGGGTAGAACCCTTCATGTCTGCCTCCAATGACCAAAAAGCCGAAAAGGTTTGAGCCTGACAAATGCATAGCAGCAAACTTGTTGCTCCTGATGACAGGATCGGATACATTTAGAAATTAGGAATACAAAGCTGCGTGTACAACTACATTCCGGTACCCACAAACTATAAAAATTTGCAGCGCAGTGAAGGAACAGTTACACCACCAACAAACGGACAAAGGGATTTTTGTCGCAGCGCATTTTGTCTCAATTATGCGTTATTTGAGGAACTCGATCGCCCGTTTCAATCGTATATTCGAATATACACAACGTGCAAGGAAACATACTTATAGTACTGCTTCTGTTGCGATGTCATATCAACTCGCAATATTTGCTCAACTTTAGCCGGTAATGATTTTTCCACTTCCTTCTTAACTCGACGAAGCAAAAACGGTTCTAGCTCGCTATGAAGCGACGTATACCCTTTTGATTCCGACTGGTTGTGACGCTTCTCAAATTCGTCCCACGAACTGAACCTGAAATATTAAACTATAAGTATTTACAATGAGCCCCGATAGGGTCATCTCAGTCAGGTTTGCAGCAAACTATATTATTAGTATGTCCAAGTTTTGTGCGCGATTGTTCCACGTTTGAGCGTTAGTCTTTCACTTAATACTTCTGAATTTTAATCCTTAGCAATGTTAATAACCTTTTCAAAACTGTATTTTCAAATTCTGCAGAGACGCGAAGCGTCCGAAAATGCTAATACCCGGAAAAGATCTCAGCGATAAACTAACGGAATTACGTTGCGCTTAGTATCTAGCCATAGGTTTAACAAAACTGACGAGCTAAATATTAGTAATGGGAAGGTGTGTATATTGTTTACGGCTGTCGCGATAAATACGAATTCGCGCATGTAACGTTTCCTAAGAGAAATCTGGACGTATGGCGTGCGAAGCGATTGCTAATTTGAATATTATTGTAAAGCTAGTTTGTTTAATAGTGACAGTCAGCTGTATTTTCCAATCTAATGTACTGTGTGCTAAGTGTAGGAACATTGAGCTTTAATGTGTGTTATTTGAGGTTGTTATACCAAAGAAGTTGTTTTACAAGTGTTTTTGTCTAATCTAACTCGAAATTTATACTGTCTCGACAACGGCATACAGATATTCGGTGTGAAATTTGTATACAACGGATATTAGGTGACTTAGACTGTTAGAGTTCCTAATAGTAACTCTATCGAGATTGCAGAGCGCAGTGAAGAATAGGTACATCTACGCCTTTTGCGCACACAGCCAATCAGCTCTCGATAGCATACATAGTCAATATTCTATATGTTGAGCAACCATAGGGGCGCCATACCGCGATACCCTTGGAACCATGCGTCGCAGAGGAAAACCAACATGGCAATGAGTTTCCCCATGCGAAAACCCCCATATGAAACTTTGCAGCCTTTCAGAACGTGATACGTAATAGAGTTTTCGGTCGAGGAACCACGATGGTGCTAAACTCCCTCACAGACGGAACCATGGGTCGTAGAGAAAAAACTAGCACCGGCAAGACTGTTAGAATCCCTAATACTAGTAACTCTATCGAGATTGCAGAGCGTAGTGAAGAATAGGTACACCTACGCCTTTCGCGCACACAGCCCATCAGCTCTCGATAACATACATAGTCAATATTCTATATGTCGAGTAACCAAAAGGCGCCATACCGCGATACCCGTGGAACCATGCGTCGCAGAGGAAAACCAACATGGCAACGAGTTTCCCCATGCGAAAACCCCCATATGAAACTTTGCAGCCTTTCAAAACGTGATAATAGAGTTTTGGGTCGAGGAACCACGATGGTGCTAAACTCCTTCACAGACGGAACCATGGGTGGTAGAAAAAACTAGCACCGGCAATTAGTTTTAATTGCCCGAAAACCCTCAAGTGCATGCTAACAACCTCCCAGAACGTCACAATGAAATTAGAAATTTTGGGTCAAGAAACCAGGAGGGCGCCATACCATACACCCATGAAACCATAGGTCGCAGAGCAAAACCAACACCGGTAATGAGTTTCCCATTCCCGGAATACCCTCGAGTGAAACTTTTCAGCCGCCCAGGACGTCAGAAAAGATTTTAGAATTTTGGGTCGAGGAAACACGAGGGTACCATACCTCAAACCCCATAACTCCAATACCGAAGTCTTAATCAAACAAAAAATAGGCATCAAAATTTATCATTTTTCTATAAAATAAAATCAACCAGAGAAAAAAATTCGAAAGTTAATATAAAAATAACTTTGCTTCCGTGAAGGGTACTAAAATGGAGTAAAAACCCTCGTTTTGACCTCTGACCCCGGAACGAGACCTCAGATTAAAAAACGCTCGGAGATGTACACGGTTAAGACTGTTAATTTTGCCCAAGATCGAATGAGCCCAAGATCATGAAAATCGGTTAAGGCTTTCTCGAGTTATGGACGCTCACACACAGACGGAATTTAAAAGCTTTCACCCTTACAACACACAATCTCAGCAACGTTACACTACGTTCTGACAAAATTATTGCAGACAACCGCCCTCCCAAACTTTTGAAGAGATTGCGACGCCCTGGAGAGGCTCTTTTGCTTTGCGATCTCATATAACCATCATCAAAGCAGGTGAAGATACAACGGCATGTAGTATTTCTGACTAGGCCACCGTAGGTATAATACCAAATCTCATTATGAAGCTATTTATAATGGCTTGCCATTAACCGTTATAAAATTAGTTTATGTATCACAGGAAAACGCTATGAAAATCTAATGCGCACTTGCGCGGTTACTAAACGAAAACATCAATTTATTTGTCATGAGATGAAACATTGAGCGCACTTATTCCTATATTATAAAAAGTTTTCCTCAAATAACAGTCAGTGCAAAAATTCTCGTTCATCTGTAGGCTTTGTAGGCAGCTTTTTGAGCGGAGCTCGGCGAAGCCGAGCGAAGCGTTTTTATTTTCTGTCTGGGAGTAAAAAGGTCGATGTCCGTCCGTTCGTTCTTTCGTTCGTTCGGTCCGACGGATCTCAAGAACCACTGAACGGATTTTAAAAAACCTTTGTTTGTTTGAAAGCCTATCATGTCAGAGTGTGCACCTGATATTTGGGATTAAAAAATTTTGAGTGGTTAATTAGTAATTAGCTAATTAGTTAATTTTATGCAGCTAAAATATAAAATTTTGCAATATCTGTGTTAGTTATTGAAATAGAGTCGTTTCTATCAAACCATTGTAGGTTTTTTGGGTCGAAGAATTCAAATATAATATTTTACCAATGATAAAGCCATATGCAATGTAGTTACAAGAACATAACATTGAGTACATTCGTAATGCCACAGCCCAAGCTCCGCTCACAAATGTAGTTCCACTACCGACTACTCAAATATTTTATTCCAAGCTTAGCATAACTGTGCAACTGCACCTACCTATTGTGTAACCATTACTCCATAGGTAATGTCCTAACCTGTCCGGCATGATAAAGCGTAGCAAAGCCCATAGCTCCTTGAGTGTGTTTTGTAGCGGAGTTCCAGTGATCAATAGACGATGACTCGTTGTGAATTCAAGGAGACTTTTATATAAAAGAGAGTCGAAGTTCTTTAATCGATGAGCTTCATCAACAATAAGCGCAGCCCAGTGGACTGTCGACAGAAATAGCTGTAATAAAGATGAAATTTTAAATCTAGTTCAAAATTGCAACTGGACGATACCAACGACAGAAAAGAATCAGATGTATGTTTGAAGTAAAGCAGATCTCATTTGTCGTAAATTTTACAAAGTATAAACGCGAAAAAAGTAGATTAATCTACGCTTAAAGGCTAATGCAAAGTAAGAATTCTGTTTACAATCCTACAATCAAATTTATTCCTTTCCACCATCATCAATTCCTCCCTCAGCTGGCCAAAAAAATCTTTTGAAATTTATAAAGCAAGAATAAAACTGCAGTTGTGTGTTATTTTACATTCTACGCACCTAGCACATGATTATTTGTTGAGTGCCACCACAAATTCTACAACGTTTATCTCGTCAACCCCGAAAAACAGCAGGACCAGTCTAATCCTCTACATACGTATATGTGGAAATTTTTGGCTATTTTTCTGGCCTGTCTACATGCTTCCGAAAACTGACGGAACCTTAAAAAACCTATGGTCATTCTTGGTGGAAATTCCAAAGCAAAGATCAAATTTTGTTCTATATGCTAAGTAATCATGAATGAAAGCAACGTGTTTATCGAATAATGTAATTAGATAAGCACATTCCTTACCAGCTACAACTAGAACTTACTTTGTCTAAATTTTGAAAATTTCCCTTTTGGGGACAGATGTTCAACTTTGGCTTACAGCGCGAAAACTGATAAACTAAAAAAATGTGCATAACTGCAAAGTTGTAGCTCTCCAGGATTTTGTTGATGCCAGTTATTGGTATGATGCCTCATTTAGCTGGAAGTAGCGATAGCTATAAAACATGTCAAAATCAAAGTTGTTCTACTCGTTTCGGTTTTGTCAAAACCTGCGTAGGAAATCATAAGAGCAGCACAAACACGATGCTATGGGAAGAACTACATTCCACTGCGCGTCAAATAAAAAGGTGCATCAGGTTCACAATAGAGCGCAGAATTATGTCACGAAGCACCTAATCTGATAGGCAAGGCATACCGCGGAGCAATGAAGGGATGGTATATCTAAAAATTGCGAAAATTCTGGGTTTTTCACTGCAATAATCTAAAATAGCTAATACATTCTGACTGAGATTGAATTGCACTCTGAGACTGAATTGAATTTTATATCTAAAAATTGCAAAAAATTCGCGTTTTTCACTGCAAAGATCTAAAATAGCTAATACACTCTGACTGAGATTGAAACCAATTTTTAAACACTCTCTGTATATATATATCAAATATTAGCTTTAAAACAGAATTTAACACAAATACTGAAATATTTTTGTGCAAACTGTGAGTGAGTTTTTATGTAGTATATATTAGGATGACATAAGGGACGGAAATTATCGTTTTACGTTACACGGTCCATACAAGCAAGGCCAAAATTTAATCAGGTAAGAAATACACACATTACAAGGGACTCTCTGAGCGGAACAGATCACGTTTCCCAATGGCATCTGACCTGAAAAAAGATCCCGATTTGAAAAAGCCATTTAGACCAAAGCACATAAATGGGTAAACGATAATTGTACCAGTCTGGTTTCACATTTAATCCAGCTGCAGTGCGGGTTCGAAACTGATAGCCAGTTCGAAATATAATCTTCGAAAACTGAAAACTCGAATTTTGATACCTATGTAATGAAATAATTGACAATCGAAAAAATTCCCCCGCAACATGGAGGGCTTGAACCCTATTTAGCCATATGTGACTTCTATGACCTACTCCTCACCTCTAATATCCGACCCCTCCCCACGTCCCTCAGCGTCGCAACCGACACAGAATTGTCCACCCTTATTTGTGGGACCGCGGCGTACACCAATCTCAGCACCGTGCTATTGAAACAACCTGCCTGAAATTCGTAACAAAACACACCTTGTCCCTTAATAGTATTTCGTACGTTGTCAATAAGCAATTCAAGCGCACTCGTTTGGCTGTATCGTCTACATACAACTCATAACGACGAATCTGAAAAAAGTGATAACACTGTAATCAGCTCTCGATAACATATGTGGATATGTTATACGTGGATATCACACAATACCGCACAACTTAGAACAAAAGTCCGGCAATATTTATTAAACTCTGTATCTAAAACTAGGGATGTACAAGGGCTTAGCCCCGGCCCCGTGGCAACAAATTTAGCAAAGGTAGAATTTACGTCCCGGAGCCGGGGCTACTGTTTCAGAAAAAATATTTTTGGTACCAAATTATAAGAACAGATAAACGATCTGGAGATTTAGCTGAATATATAAAGCTTGCTACTAACTAGGACAGTGCAAATTCTACATAACCTTCCTGAAATTGTGAACTTTAGCTGTGAAATTGTTTTAATGCATGTGGCAAATTGTTCAATTTATTTTTATGGGATACTCTTCATGAATAGTAATTAAACAATGATTTGGTTATTGGTATATTTGCATACATGGCGACGATGCATACATGCCAGGGGAGTAGAACCTCTCCCCACACGAGGGGTTAACCCCCGGTAGCCGGCAAAATTTTTCTGAGGGGGGGGGTCGATGCGGTAATGGGGACCCTTTTTTTGATCGCCGGCGTCAAAAATTTTGCACTATGAGTTCACCTCACTCCGCGGAGGGGTCCGGATTTCCAGGGGGATTTTACTCCCGCCTACACCCCTGTTGACGTGTATGTATATGTGCCAAAAAATTTTAAAGGGGGCGGACCACAATGGGTGTCTAAAAGAGGGGTTTGGGGGTCGCGCTCAGAAATGTGAAAGCGGGGTCCAGTAGGGCATGTCATTCAATGACGCGCATTGCACGAGCTAACCTTGTACGAGCGGAGAAAATTTCAATGATATTGCATTTCCTAGCCCGGAATAAGCATTGGTGTATTATGTACACCGTAAACAAGTAAAAAATGCAACTGTTGCCAAAATAGCGAATTTTACATAAAAATGTGAAGCTTGGTCAAAAAAAATACGGTTGAAAGTAATTGTTTTCTAGTGCGAGATAGGTTAGGACAATTTCCGACATGATTTTCAACCGGAATCATTCAAAAAAATTTGTTTGGGGTTGAACCAAACCCCCGCAATCCTTCCGGCTATGCCCATTGTATATGTGGTAAACAATGCTCTATATGCGCTGGAAAATAGAACACAGTACTTTTCAGCTAGACCCGGTCCCGGCAAGCTTAGCCACGACCCCAGTACAACACTAGCTAAAACGCAATATTTTTGTTAAATACATTGAGGTAAAATGTGATACCTTCCAAGACTGGTCTAGAATAAAATCACTGAGATTGAAATGATTAAGATATCAGTCAGGAGCTGGCCTGTGTGGGGAAGAATGGTGGGGACCCATACCCCCCAATTTTCAAATACCCCATGTTCGCGAGATTCTCCCCTACGTCCTTCCCCCTACTCGGCCGAAACCCCCATGTTCAACTAATTCCAGAAATTTTTTATGTCAGAAAATTTATGTTTCTTGTTCTTGCAAATTGTTTTTTAAACATTAATTGGCACTATTTTAATGCTAAAATATCGTTTTTAGCTTGAAAATACATTTACACTAGTAAAAATGCATGAAAATATAGAAATATTTAGCATTTTTATGCAAAATTTATCACCCCACTTTTAATTTTCCCCGAGAATGAACATGGGGGCCCTCGAAGTTCCCCCCACTTTTCGGAGGGCTGTGGACAGGGCAGAGGAGACTCTTAGATTAAGAAGGTTGTTCATCAACGATTTAGTACCTGCATGATATTATTTGATGATTGGGTAATTCATTAATGATAATTGGCAACAGATTACATGACTGTATCGTAAGAAAAGATTCGATGCACCCATGCTTCCACGGTACACAATATATTTTATATATAACACTGGCAATGAGTCCCACAAGTACAAGGAATCAGCCTCCCAGACGTCAGAATAAAATTAATAATTTTGGGTCGAGGAACCATGGGGCGCAATACCCCCGCGTCCACATGCCCTGGGTCGCATCGAAAAACCAACACCGGAATGATTTTTCCTGCCCGACAAGCCCCGAGTGAAACTTTTCAGCTACCCATGACGTCAGAACAAATTTTCAAATTTTGGGTCGAGGAACAAGGAGGATGCCATACCTCAAACCCCGTAACTCCAAAACCGAAAACTTAATCGAAAAACAAAAGAGGCATCAGCATTTATCATTTTACAATGAAACAAAACCAACCAGAAAAAAATCGAAAGTTAAGATAAAAATAACCTTGCTTCCATGAATTTTGGGTCGAGGAACAAAGAGGATGCCATACCTCAAACCCCATAACTCCAAAACCGAAAACTTAATCGAAAAACAAAAGAGGCATCAGCATTTATCATTTTACTATGAAATAAAACCAACCAGAAAAAAATCGAAAGTTAAGATAAAAATAACCTTGCTTCCATGAATTTTGGGTCGAGGAACAAGGAGGATGCCATACCTCAAACCCCATTACTCCAAAACCGAAAACTTAATCGAAAAACAAAAGAGGCATCAGCATTTATCATTTTACTATGAAATAAAACCAACCAGAAAAAAACCGAAAGTTAAGATAAAAATCGAAAGTTAAGATAAAAATAACCTTGCTTCCATGAAGGTTACTAAAATAAGTTAAAAAAACTCATTTTTTGACTTCATTGACCTCGGAACAAGACTTCAAATCAAAAACAGTCGAGGATGTGCACGGTGAATCGATATGCAGGTTCGAATGAGCTAAGATTATGAAAATCGGTTAAGTCGTTCCCGTATGGCCGGTCACACACACACAGAGACGGAATTTAAAAGCTTTCACCCTGCAACATACAATCTCCACCATGTTACACTACGCTCTGATGACCGTTCCAATAGTAATGATGATTATAATTATTATGATAATGATTAATTCAAAGACCCATTGAAAATTATCGAAGCCAAGATTTATTTTAACGCTTTTTCAAGAAACCGTAAAGGTTTGACTAACTAGTATTGTAAAATTAAATGTCCAATATTATAGCTTTGGGAGCATTGGCGAACGAAATTTGTCAATAGCCGGCATTTCGTTTTGGGCAATACCCCAATAACGTTGACTGTGCTTCTTCTGCGCGCCAGAACACCTCTTCTTTTTGTGTTTCCGACGTTGTTCAGGGGGCTTTAAAGTAATACTTAAATATTAGCTTTGAGTACGCTGTGCAGCACTTGGCGTCCCTGACTTCGTGTTGCTTGACGAACCACGTTGACCGTGTACAAAGCACTGCGGCAGGCCTGGACGTTGTTAGCACATTGTCGCCTGTGTCTTTATTCACTAATCCCGGATAACCGTATGTTTGTGTTTCGACAGACTTTAGGCCGTGTTTAGTTACCTTGTTCGCAAAAACGGCATCGGAAGTCATATAGTTTGTCGTTGAAATCGCGAATCCTCCAGACTCAGAACTGTAGCCACTAGTTTCTCGCACGGAATAGATCATGGAATCTTCACTAAAGCTTTGCCCTTGACGTCTGCATTAGTTTCCCCATTCGTTTCTGAGGTTGCGGATACTGCTGTCTCTGTATGTTGCGATGCCGGAATAAACAACACCTTCATTTCCACCTCTATATTACCATACCCGTCAGGCGACCTACAATCAGGTTTTTTTGGTCAAAAACATGTTATGTATATATAGCTTAAGTAATACACCCACATATACCTATGTAATATATGCTAGCTTGGTTACGTATAAGGGCATATCTAAGCGGTCATAGCTATGTAGTTGTAAAATAGACCAGTCATGCTTAAAAATGAACACTCGTTGTTATAAATGTCCAAATTTTTGAACAGTACAATTTTGAAAATAAGCCTGCCTACAATACGTCCTCAATCCAATAATTTTGAATACACACATGCGTCACAAAAATGGAATTGTTTCTAAGATATAACTGCATCACATGTTTACTGGAGTTCCCGTACTAATATAAACATATCCTATCACCTACAGGAACATCTAGCATGCTCCACATCTGTTCACGTTGTGCTTTTTGACAAAGCATTGAGTTCGTAGAGACGATTCTATCGCTGGATGATACTATCCTTATCGTCAGCGTACATAATAACAAGCACAGCAGCAATACGGAAGAACGTAATCTTCATGTCGCTGTTGAACTGGCATATACAACCAAAGATTCTAAGTTCTACTGGCACCTGTATCACCCGCTGAAGCAGATTGTGCAATTCTTAGTATTATCCGGATCGATTGACGTGACAATTTGTCACTGCTGTTCGAAGTGCCAACTGGCATATTATCTGTTGTTCCGTCCTCGTTTTCCACCATACTTGACAGGATTAACGCTCCAATCGTTCCAAAATTGCCAATCACATCTCATCGGCATCTAGACTCGATCGGCTGTTTGCATTTTTTGCATGTTTCCGCCCCGACATTGTGTTGCTACAGAAGATAGAACGGCGGGCAGCTTCGCTTGGAACCATTGTCTCTGTCTTTCGAAACGCTGAGCTCTATTTTTTGCTGTGCTTCGAGCAAACAAGTCATCATGAGCATAGCTAACAATATTCATGGTCTAAATATTGCAGAAATTGCTGCAGATTTTATATGGCCATTGATTCGAAGGACATGTGTTAATTTCTCCATGAGTTCGATAACGAAATGATAAACGCGATAGTGAGCTAATTAAAGCATTTCAAATACGATAGAAAGTAAGTATTGATATAACTTCTTGAATTCAAAATCGCTGTCGCAAACAAACATTGCCATTTTCCAGTGCAATATAACGCGTTGAAATAGCACCAAGTTCTTGCATGTGGAACCTGAATCGTTCGCGAAAGTAGCACGGCGATCGAGATGGTCTGTTAGATTAGACAAGTTAGATTAGACTGGATCGATCCGACATGGAGTTCTTGCATGACACTTGCAACTCGACGAACATCTCTCCCTATGACACAATTAAGCTTAATACTATCCGACCACTATAGTTCATAAATTCTTTTCACCGGGACAAGATTGTATGGTAAGCAATGAATCACAATTGTCAAATGTGCTATTTGTAATCCTAAAACGTTATTTTATAGTTTATATAGGCACGACAGTAAAGCTACATGAAAACATGGAAAAATTTAGTATTTTTAAGCAAAATTTATTCCACCGCCCACACCCGCATTGAAATTTCCACCGAAAATAAACACGGGGTCCTGAAGTCCTCCCACTTTTCGGAGGGCTGTGGACAGGCCAGATGATCCCCTGAAACGTAAGTAGCACAATTTTAATTGTATAGAGAGGGCCGTAGTTCTTCAACATACTGTTCACAAAGTCACTAAACTGCCCAATTTATAACTATGTTTACTGTTAACAATAATAAATAGATTTGGGGCTCCAGAAGGTGATTAACCCAATTCTAGGGGCACAGGAAATAGGCTCGCAGGGACTCAAAAAGCGATCATAAAGTCACTAGTGTGCTCCGATCAGGTAAGTTTTTACCCACCAGCCGGAACAGTCCTTACCTTAATGTTTAAAGGGCATATGGAAGATACGTGGCAGGGAATAACCGGAATAGTCCATTTAAGATCCAGAAGAAGAAACTTGTATAATCATAGTAAAACATAGCTGGCCTGTACACAGCCCTCCAAAAAGTGGGGGGGAAACTTCGGGGGCCCCCATGTTCATTCTCGGGGGAAATTTAAAAGTTGGGGGGATAAATTTTGCTTAAAAATACAAAATATTTCCATATTTTCATGATTTTTACTACTGTGAACGTACTTTCAAGCTAAAAAACAATATTTTAGCATTATAAATAGTGGTAATTAATGTTTAAAAAACAATTTGCAAACAAAGAGCAAATTTTCAGACATAAAAAATTTTTGGAATTAGTTGAACATGGGGGGTTTCGGCCAAGTGGGCGGGGGACGGACATGGGGGAAAATCTCACGAACGTGGGGGATTTGGAAAGTAGGGGGGTCCCCCCACCCCCCACTGTGGACAAGCCAGCATAGGGAGCACGAAATGGAGGCACTGTGGATTTAAAATGTATTAAAAATAAATTTTTATTAAACTGGATATATTGCGATGGCATTATTGTCTCTCTGGGACCTCCAATGACTGAAGAAGCTAAAATACTCGTTTATCGATCAAGATGACGGTTTTTTGGACTCACAGCGGAAACATGTATTCCGCTGTACAGGTTTACATAAACTGCGTCAAATTGAATGTTGTAACGCATGGAGCATAGACTAGGCAATTTCGCTCAGTCTCCAATCGCCTCCCTCTAATTAGACATGCGTTCGTTACATCTTATTCCTGAAATTTTTTATTTATATGGCTCTAAAATAAAAAACGTATACT
>JASANE010027732.1:0-13963 GCA_030248225.1 Trileptium ribeirensis
GATACCACAAGGTAGTCTTTTGGGTCCACTTTTATTTTTATTATATATTAATGGCGTTTGTTGTGTAACAGATTACTGCAACATAAAACTGTATGCAGACGATACTAAATTATGTTTTGAGTGTTCGGATTATCGTGAAACTGGCCCATGTCAACTTTAGGGGCGGAATGATAATGCATTCCATGTCGTTCTCGATATACTAAGCCTAAGCCTTAGTCTTAGCCTAAGCTAAGGTCCTTATATGAGCCATGTACTAAGACTAAGCCTAAGTCGGGGGCTGCTGCCCCCCGAAACCCCGCTCTAAGCTGTTATTTTTTCTAACGTTATAACATCCGACCCCTAAAGTTGACATGGGCCGTGAAACTCATTTCTTACAGCAAGATTTAAATAAATTTATTAATTTCTTTTCTTCACTTTAGTTATCTGTTGCTGTTCATAAATGTGCTGTTCTTCATCTAGATCCACATAATCCTTGTGTTTCGTATTTTATCCATGGCATTGCTATTCCTTATGTAGTCTGTCATTTCTATAGATCTATAGATATATAAACGTTGGTGTCGTAATGTGTAATGACTTAAATTTTTCCAAACATATTTATAATCTTGTCTCTAAAGTTTCAATTACTTCTAATCTTATTCTTTGGGTTTTGGCAAGAAAAAATACTGTTAATTTAGTTAGGTTATATAAGCCCTCCGTTTTACCTAAACTGGAATACTCTTCTGAAATTTGGTCCCCAGATAAATTACAATAAATACGTTAACTTGAATCACTTCAAAGACGTTTCACAAAAAAATTTATTACAAAATTCCAACTTATCCTATACTGAGCGTTTATCAGTTTTAAAATTAAAATCTCTCGAATATCGCCGGCTTTTTCGCAATTTGGTTCTTACTGTCAAAATAATAAGGAATTATTTTGATATAAATGCTAACGATTTTTTCGCGCTTAATACGTCTAACACAGGATCGAATTCGGCTAAATTGATTAAGCATCGTAGTAGACTTGATTTATATTTATTATTATTTATTATCATTAATATTATAATTTTCAAAGTATTATAATTTTCAAACAACGTCTGACTGAGATTAACTTACTTGATCATCTAAGGGATAGGTTTTAGCGGTTTTTCCCATCGTATTCTCAGCCAATTCATCCTACTGTTTTGTTATCCTAATGTTGCATTAATAATATTTGCATCATTAATTAGCATCTTAATTGCTTTGTTATTTGTGTTATTGGCAAATAAACAAACATGATGATGATATTTCCGCAAATCTTAATATGACAAGAGCAAGAGTCCACGGTGAGCTATCCAAGAAGAGAGTGGCATTTCTTCCTCACTCAATTATATGAGTTGTGGGATAATGTGACCTATTTTGGCGCCATTTGTCATTCTTTTTAGGGAGATGTGTATGAGTTTCCTGCTTTTGGCATGTTCCTCCAACTTTTGCCCTTTGTCGAGACCCACTAGTTTCGTCCTGTCCTTGAAGACTTTATTTTTTCACTTTTTATTTTTGTTTTGTGATTTACTAATTTGGAACAAAAATTGGAGAGGCAGTGCTGAAAATACGAAGTAGGGTGCCGAATTATTTAGCCCACCTGATCTCCGACAGCACTATACATGTGTACGTTTTGTAAAACATTTTCCTTGAATAAAGATTTGAATAAAGGAAAAACAATTTAAATTAAATATTAAAGGTTAAATGTTGCATGTTAAATTAAAAAGTAGTGTGCATTTGTTAGAATATGCATTTTAACTATCATCGATTATATTTGATGATGATTTTACAATAATTTCAGTTTATTTCTGATCACGGTGGCCGACACAATGCTGGAACAGGATTGGAAGAGACAACCTATTACTTCTCTATTGCGCCGGAATTCCTCAAAGAAGCTCTGGATCGGTAATATCTTCTGCACTAAAACTGGAATATTAAAACAACAATAAGAAAATTATTGCATAACTTCTTGGTACACACTCGAAAGCTTAACCGAGATTTACTAAATTTTTAGGTGTTTTCAGGTAGTGCCGATGGCCAGCAAATTATGAATCTTGATAAATCATAAATGCATACTATACATGATAAATTCGTACTTTTCGAACTGCCATTTGAGCTATAGGTAGCAAGTACTCCCAAAATTAATGTTCGCAATTACCTACATATGGAGTAATTTTTAAACCAAGATATTAGATTGAAATATCAGAAAATGACGGACTTAGGTTTGGATTTGGACCCACGACTATTGCCAACGGTGACATACATATTGGCTGAAATATTACATGGCGCATTAGTATAAAAATTTCCTGTGCAGCAAATAACTTTTGGAATTGAGTGTCAAGCTATGCTAAGCACGTCAGTATACTTGAAGACATTGGAAAGTTGTGTTTTGCAACTGCTTTATTGCAATATGAAATGTAAAAATTAGTTTCAACATAGAGTTCTTTGTTTATTATCTGATAGTATTGAACCCGACTGAGTAGCTGCGTAACTGCTAAACATAGAGAGTGAGAAAATATAATTGAAACGGAGCGAGCGAAGTGAACGGAATTTCCACTCCACTGAAGGCGATAGGGAGAATCGCGAAAATTTCTTTTTGTTTGTTTATGTGATTCATAGCTCATCTTCGGATGGATGGATTTTTTTATGGCAAAAGTGGAAAGAATGTGCCATTTAATTAAAAGCGAACAGCTCCGATCCCATCTTCAGCTCAAAATGCCAAAAACAGGATTTTAATGGTTCATTGCCAAATATGGGCATACGGGTACTAGTCTTTCGCAGCCCATATCAAGGGAAAACATGCTTCGCATTGAAAAACTGAGACCGCTATGCAGAATCAGCTCATCGAGATCTAGAGCTTTTCTGACGTTTTTGCGGGACCATTCCCTAGGCCGTTGTGGGGCCGGATATTCATCGTCGACTCTTTGTAAGAAATAGCGATTTTTAAATTTTCGGCATGTTTTTGTGCGTTTTTACCCTACAGTGCCCATTAGGTTATCAAGCACGCTGGATACGGTGACTTTGCTTTCTAGAGCACAACTTGTCTATGTCATACTGTTTCATAAGGTTTCAAGGGTTTTGCAATCGACAAACCCGATTTCCAAAACCTAGTGAGTTTTCATTTTTTGGTTAGGCATTGCGTGCAAGCCACCACGAATGGTCTATATAGGTTTTTCGGTACTCTGAAATCCATGGTTTGGTTATTTAGAGTCCAGTACCAATCCTTCGTGCCCCTTCAGATGCTTTCAACGGGCTTAGAGTACACGAACCCCAGCGCCTGAATATGTTTGTCGGTATCTTGGTTATGTATTGTGTACAGGGCATGGAGATTGTTCAATAAATAGATTTTTCGGTACGCTAAAGATACGATGGTTTACTTATCTAGAGTTTGGCACCAATACTTCGAGCGTTTTCAGTTGTGTTCCATGGGTTTAGGGTCGACGAGGTTTTAGGGTTTCAACGGGATCTGGGTACAGATATTTTAGTGTTGTAAGACCATCAAACACGGAGCCTGTTAAAAGTGATTACACAAAATGGCCACTTGATCAAACCACGCTGGCTCCATTTCACCCTCGCTTGAGAGTTACAAGTAAATGTATGCGACATTTACAGTATATTGCTTTTTATATATTTATAACCTACGTATATTTATCACTAATATTTACTATTCATCTAAATATAATATTATTTTATTCATTACTGTATAATTGTATTTCTTGTAATATATTATTATGTTTTTTAATTATTTGATATCAATATATAAAAGCTTATAGCAATTATTATTGGTTACTTATGTGGAATTCACGTTATAATGTCCCCACCACTTGAAACTTATGTACCCCACACAATGGCAGGCATACCCTAGACTACACGGTGTCTTAGACACCACTGTGTTTTTGAATAAAGTTTCAAATAAATTTCAAACAAAGCTAGCTAATAGTTTGGCTTATTTCAGACGGTGTCAATGAACCGTCGTTGCTTTTTTGTTTTGCTGAGGGTTTCCGCCACCCCGTGGGGTCATTATACATAGGACCTACGGGATACCCTAGAAACACCGCATTGGCAAGCATAAAACACCAAATACTACATTGCCAAAATGAGGTATCTAGGGGTGTGCCCGACAACCTCATATATTGTTATATGGTGTGAGTGTCACTGTCACCGTCTTTACGGTATAGGCTACACTACAGGGGGACAAAAGTTCCAACTGTTGGGGACATTATAACATGAATCCCGTATTACTATCGAAAATTTTGATTCAATATTGCCGATTACATTGCAGAAGTTCGAATTTTGCTATTGAACTTGGGAAAGGATTTTTTACTCTCATTTTCGAAATTCCCGACTCAGTAGAAGCAGTTATTTTTCGTTTCTTTAACAAAATTCGTTGCTCTCAAACTACAGTTTCGCCTGTCAAACGGACCAAATTCAACTGTTAGACCCCAACTGTTACATTACGCATTTGTTTTAGATTTTCTCAATTTTTCATTTCACCTATCTTTAACGAATCATCGATTGAACGTGAGGTGAAAGCAGTGAATTCAGAATATTTTTTATCGCTTAAAAATGATGGAAGACGCATATTTCAAGTTCAAAAAGCGCTTTCCAAACCTGAACATGACTATTCAAAATTTCCTGTTGGATCCAAAGAGACCCTGTACGATATTCCGATAAGTCGAGGTAAGTTGTTTTGATAGTTAGCATAGTAATATTAAAACTAGATGCAATGCGCCAGTAACAAAAGACATAAAAGGACTGACATCTACCAGAATAAAATATGGTATATATTCTGGGTCATTCTACCTGTAAATGTCGATGGCTGCGCAGGAGGAAAATTAACAGTTTCATTGGTATGTACGGTCCCTACATCTTACAATAAAATTTGCAACTCAATTTCAAACGAATAATATTCTTGCAAAGCAACTCAAATTGAGATTTATATCAGGTTCTGTAATATCGTTAACATTTTTTGTGATGCCGAAATATTATCAGTTTGATTTTTTTTAGTTTGATTTTGATGTATATAAAAAATCCGTTGAAGGATTTCAAGATTCTAAATATTGCATATTTTATTGCGGTAATACTTTGATCTGGTTTTGAAGGTAACAAAAACAAGGTTAAAATAATAAAGAAAACATTGTTTAAATATTTATTAGTTAAAAAAATAATTTCATATGACAAATAACATGCATGGCATTGTGTTAAAATAATTTGTTTCGCTTTCATGCAAAGGATGTGTATTTGCACCTGTGCCGTGAACTTTAGGGGCCGTACGTTATAACGTTAGAAAAAGAACAGCTTAGAGCAGGGGGTTCGGGGGGCGGCAGCTCCCCGACTAAACCTTAGGCTTAGTATATGGCTCATATAGGACCTTAGCTTAGGCTAAGACGAAGGCTTAGGCTTAGTATAACGAAAACGGCATGGCATGCATTATCCTTCTGCCCCTAAAGTTCACATGGGCCCAAACAGTTGTATATATACGTGCCAAGTGAATACTTTTCTGAACTCTATACGGCTAAACATACTTTGCGACAAAGATGGGTTTAAGGAGGGTGTGGCGGGGCTTAATATATATTGAATTAGCTGTGAAGTGACTTGGTATACTCCGAATAAAAATGTTGCTAGCGATAAGTGCAGAGCCGTGATCAATTATGATTTGTATTATGAATACCAGGAAACATTCCACCCATGCCAAGAAATCCTGAAAACAATTAATAATTTTGCAATGTTTTGTTAAACTAGAAATATCAACTTTAGTCGATTCGACTGCAGACGCAACGTTATATGTCTTACAGCCCCACTGTGAGGCTAAACATAAGGAACCGATTAGGGCAAGTAACAGTTTTTACCATACATTTCGAAGTCGATTAACGGGGATATGCTGGACGAGGTCATCGTAGCGGCGGGTAGAAGCACATCGGGGAGATGTCCTTCAGGGAGATTCCGAAAAAACTTGACGACCTCCCACCCCGAGGACCTCATTTTTCTCAATTTTGCAAAGTATTTGTCAATATTCACTCTATTTTTGCCAATTATTGCTAAAATAAATTTTTTCAGCGTCGTCCGCGCATGGGGGGGGGGCGACGAGGTGGAATACGGCATGCCGCGCACCAGGAGGAGTAGGGTAGCACCATCAGAGGAAGGGTAGGTCAATGCCTCAGGGGCTCCGAAGCTTCAAGGGTGCGCCCCTGCTTCAGTATGTATGAATTTTAGGTATACATATTTTTGGGTCTTTTCTGTTTGCACTCCCAGGCTGAAATTTGTCAATTTGAAGATACAGTGGTAATTTTGGTACCATTCGATCCATCTCGAACAGCTGCTTCAGAGTATTTTCATTTTGACCAGATTTAAAACAAAAAAGTTTTTCGACTTTTTGGGTTCTGAATTAATTTGTCCCCTCTTTGGTGCCCAAACATTTCGAAAAAAAATTCTCCATAACTATATAATTTTATATACCGTTCGAACCATACTCACAAGCTGAGTCGAATGATGGTAAAATAAGTTGAATCGGAGAGGAAGGAGTTATTGAGATTTATGTGACATTCTAAGCCTAAAGCTAAGCCTTAGTCTCATGCTAAATCGTTAACCCATGAACCGATTGCGCTGATTTTAACATAAGTCGAATGATATATACACTTGCTGAGATAAATTTTTTCGAAATATATTTGAACCGACGGAAGACCACTGGGTCCCCAAAAATATCGAAAAAATTTTGCTTTAATACTGTCCAAAATGGATATATTCTGAACCTACTTGTCGGGCTGAGTCGAATGGTGCCAAATTTATTATTGTATCTTGAAAAATTGACCAATTTCGGCCTTTGCAGCCAAAAGAGAAGACCCATATTTTTAAATACCGACATAAGCCTATGCTCGAGGAAGTATTCGCGTGAGACTACATTGCGGTGTATTAAAACAAGATAGAAATTTCGACTTGAGCATCGTCATTGGCGTCACGAACCCACACAAATCATAAAACAAAATTGCGTGCATCCAACGAGCTCACTTTGCGCTGTTCTGTTATAAGATAGAAATTCCGAAACGTAACACCTCTACAACCCCAGTGTTTAACGATTTGGTAACAACTATAAGAAATTTCAAAACTTTCATTTCAGCTATGCATATCAATTGAATATTGATGTTTTACAAAAGGCTCTAGAATTATCAGCTGCGTTAAAGCTACAGACAATACAAAATCAATATCAGCGCTAGTAAGAACAATACTGATGTTTTATAAAATTACCTAAATTTATTATATTTTATACCAAATTTAACATAAACCGTGAAGTATATTGTGTCGCAGTTGAAAAATAGTATTTTGTAATGCGTGAATCCTCCCTAAGCGCGTACACCTAGGTTAATATTCATTAGTCATGTCAGTTACCATCAAAAACCAATGTGAGGGCTTTTAAAGAGGACTTACGCATAAGAATTATCGAACGTATAATCATGCCAAGCGTAGAAAACCTCTATCAATGATATGAAGAAAGATATTCATCCTTAGTTCGTTATGAAATATTCATTTAAAAAGGTTCTGATAACATTGTAATTTTATCAAAAACCATTAAGTCAACACAAAAGCTTAGGAGAACACTTCTTATTGCATAATATGTTCCACTTTGTAAACAGTGCGCAACGTAAGCCATATATATATATATATATATATATATCATTTCAGGTATAAATCCTCGTAATGAAGTAATAGAATTTTACAAGTACTGGTATAGTTCGAACTTAATGACGCTCTCAGTAATTGGCACTCAATCGCTAGATGAATTATCTGCCATGGTCGACGAAATGTTTTCGAGTATATGGAACCACAATCACAGTCTGCCGAAGTGGTCACATCCATACGGTCCAGAGCAAGTTAAAAAGTTAGTGCTATGAATTATGTGTTTACATTTATTTTGTACGAACCATGCTATAATATTTTTCCACAAGTTTCATCAAACGGCTTCCCTAGATTTTTTAGTATGGGCATGGTTTGTGTTGCGCTGTAATCTCAAAATTCTCAGTTTTTTAAACTTATAAGAAATCCCATAAAAACAACAAACGTCCTTCAGAAATTATTAATGAGTAATTTACGCTTAGTTTTGGAAACAGTATTGGCTATAAGTGGTTGTTAACGCATAAATTTCTTTAACCATCACTTAATTAAACAGCATTGTCTACTGGCCCCATTGAAGCTAGAAAGGTATAGCGCACCGAGCGCAGAAGTTAATACCTTTGTTTGAAATATTGGCATTTCATTTAATGGAATGTTTGAAATGTTAGGCCGAGACAAGCCGAGCCGAGCTTCGCCAAACAATAAATTGAAATTTTTTCTATAACTGCCTAAAAATTACGAAATTTTTACGTATTCTGCTAAAAATCATACTAAATTTTTTATCCATAATTTCAACCAGTTATTTTCATGTTTGACCTTCCTTTTAAAGTAACAATCCTTTAGCGTAACCCAGTTCAACTGGCAAACAACCAAGATAAGCTCGAGGAATCGCGCTTAGGTGCTGCAGTTGCTTCACGCAGGACTAAACTTAGGATGACCCCAGTTACATTTAAAATTTTGTAATGCCCGATGTGGAATTCACATCCATTGTTATGAAGAAAACAGGTAGTTTGATTCGATACAGCCCAGCCCACAATTAGCGCATTTCAACCAGGTGATTACAGTTCAGTGACAGTTCGCAGCTTTGATTTGTGATTTGCCTTTGTTCGCGAACAATGTTTATGTAAATATGTTATAAACGAAATAGTCCGTAAACGGTTGTTCGCGACATAACTCTTTTTAACTCAAATTTGACAATATTTTGTTCGCGAGCTAACTTAATACTCGCCAATAGAAAATTGCTATTTTGACTCACTAAAATGTTTAATAACTTATTGTTTACAAAATAACAACCTAAGATGGTGAGCTGGCTCATCATAATTTTACTCACAAATTAATTTCCAACTTGGACCCCTAAGTGCTGCCCCAGGTAAAATTCTAAAGTCTGGCGCAGGCAAGTGGTAATTATGCCAACCAATTTACGGCGCGGGCGTAAACAAAATTTTCAGACTAGGAAAAACTCAATTTCTTGCAAAAGTTAATTGTCCTAAAGAACGGACTAGTTTGTCGCATGTGTTACGTCACATTCATTTCTTTGTACACCTGTACTCTGTCGTCCATCTCATCTGATTTGCATTTCAGAGATTTCCAAGCAGCGGCGAGCCGAACCGAGAGAACTGGATACAAGTCCATCAAAACATGAAATTTAAAGTTTTGTACGGAGCCTTTTCTAACTCAGCCGGGAAAAGCTAGGTTTCGTAATAATGACAACTTGATGACCACACATATATATTTCTGGACATTGGCCGTTGGACCACGTATAAAATTAATAAATAAACGCTTTGTACCTTAGTTTTATTTTCTTGGTTAAAGCGTTTGCGTCTTCAATTGTAAAAATTCTATTGGGGCGTCACTTATAATATATGGAGTTGTGTTAGGCAACGGCGGCGAACAGCGCTCTGCCAGTTGTTGGACGGCCAGCTGTCGGTGGGCCGGCCGAAGATTGTCCTTGCCTACGGCCGACGGCCGGCCGATAATAATTCTCTGGCCGTTAATGGCCGCAAATAAACGGTCGGCGGGCCGTTAAAAATTTTTTCCACGAGACAATCGAGAAATCCGTTGGTCAGTATGTATAGCCATTTGTTCGGCGGGCCGTGGTCTATACGTCTACTGCTATATAGCAAGGGAATTAAATCACACTATTGGAATATTTTTACATATACATATATAACCGCCTTTAACTACCATGCAAGGAACTTGTACTGTCTAGATACCGTATTGTCATGGACAGCATATAATATACATATATGTTTATTATTAAACTAATATGGGTCAATGTTTAATGATAGACTTGAAAGCTGGCCATCGCCCCGCACTAAATATAGTGCAGCCATGCTATAATCTGCCTAGGCGTAGGACTTGGCACTTTATCCAGGTGTATAGTGTGACTACGGTGTTACTGTGTTTCAAACAAATTTTAAATAAATGCAAAATATGTGAATCACAGTGAATATAGATTGTTATTGGTGTTATATAATTGCTGCGCCGGATGGCATTGGGCGGCATATTGTTAAATTTTTGGTTCGGCTGGATGGTTTTGGTGTAGTTGCGCAACATATATAGCGGCAGAACGGAGGAGCTGGGATAAGCATAATTCGCAGTTTCTTTACTTGGTATGAAGTCAGGTTCTAGACAATTGACATTTTCAACTTAGTCCAGTTGTAAATTGAACTTATAGTGTTACAATATCGTATATGGAAAAACGTACGCCGTGCAAAACTTTTATATGCAACTCGGTTTTTGAACAAATGCTGAAGAATCATTTACGAAAGTTGAATTGGTATCGTAGAAAGAGAAACTCTTTGGCAGTCAGTCGTTCATTTGTGTCGCTCAGTGGTTGCGCTATCGGCCTGCGAATAAACCGTCGGTAGGCTGTCAGCCTGTCGACCGGAAATTTGTTGTCCGATGGCCAATGCTAGAATCAAATTTAGTCCACAAAAATGCTCACGCTAGAGTCAAAATTAGTCCACACCATGACAGCTATACAGTTAAACAGAGAACTCAAAAGACAATATCGTTTCTGTCAAAATATTTTATGCTTTATGCAAATCACGTAGGTAAAGGCCACAATGTGTGTTTGTGCTATTACAGCGCAAGAGCACTGTATGGTTTTCACAATTGGCGAACAACAGTAACAAATGGCCGTAACATTATAAAGTGAACCACACAATAATGATACCTACGTTTGATATACGGCAGGGTCATACATAGTCGAGCTCCGAAGTACTAAGGTGTAGCGAGCGCCTCAGCTGGGGGTGGGTATCGTCGCCAGGGATCATCATTCGGTCATCAGCCTGGGGGAAGTCGCCGGGTGGAGATCAATTGACCAAAAATTGGTCAAAATCTTCCCTCGATTTTTGTCGTTTTTTCCCAATTTTTGCCAGTTTTCTCTCATTTTTACCAATTTCGCTCAATAAAATTTTTCCTCATTTTTCCTCGTTTTTTCATATTTGCCCCAATGTTTTTATGCCTTCGGTGTACTAGGGACGGAGCGCGGAGGCCCGGGGAAACAAGCGTACGTACCAGGTAGGATCGGCGATAGCCTGAGGGGATGAAATTCGAGCCTCGGGGAAAGCCCCTCTCTTCTTATGAACATGTATGATATATGGTCATATATCATGTGTATAACTATGAACCAATTAAGTACCAGGTCAGGATTTGACATAAAAGAGTAAATATTAAGCTGGAAATTCCATGACGCAACTCAACTGTATAAGTTGCGGATATCCACGACACGCGGGTTTATTCGCTACCCGCGGTTACCCGGTTCTCACAGGCTTTAGATTTGTGTCCGTACACGGAGATGCTCGCCCGTTCCTATACCCGCGTGCACTGTCTACATATATTTTAAGCGTAAATACAGATTCATCCTTCACATTAATTTATGATATGAAGTTTGGGAAGGAAATGGGACTTTCGAGAGACGGAAAAATGGGTCTTCACTATATAATTTCTAAAGATATATGCATTTCTTCTGTTCGTGCAATGCCGTTGTGTTGTTCAAAAATGTCCTAAGATTTATCACAAAACCGACGTTGAACTGAAAGCACAAATCACTGTTCTGCGATAGTATGAACCAAAATATAAAAAATTTAATTCTTTACATGGCGTTTTAGAAATAGGTTTCGGTTTTCAGACATGTTATGATTGATACAATAATGGAAAATAGCGATCTCGTGCTGACATTCCCGATTCCAGATCCAAGTGTCGAATATCGATCAAAGCCTGGACGCTATATCGGATATATCCTAAGCGACGAGGGCGACGGAAGTTTAGCAGCGTGGCTGAAGAAAAACTCGTGGGCTGAATCAGTTACTGGTTACACAAGTAAGACGTCTTTTATATACACAAACAGAAAAGGTAGATTTTTACAGGACCTTATTTAGTACGTACTCAATATATCACGAAGCCATTTATATAATATCACAAATATGCAAATTACCGTTCATAACTAATTGTAACTACACTAAGCTAGATTAGTCCTGACTAAAATAAAATCATTAACTACATATTCGCGGCCTTAAAATGGCAGATCTAACAACAGCAAACACCACAAGGTAAAATGAAATCCGCTTCAATCACTTCAATCTTCAAAATTTTAGTCTAAAGCGGTTTTCACGGAGCAATTTACCAAAATACATAAGAGTTTAGGTGATTTACCCGACTTTCTATTGTTTTTTAATATATAGCTCCTACTCTTATTCCATACATGGATGTAGTAATGCTGAAATGCAATAACAACAGAAATACAACAGTCACTTGAAACAATACTTTATCAAACGGATAGTTTGATACATTTTTATACAAACGCGGAAATCAAACCACACCATTTGACCCGGACTCATGAGTCATTATTTTGCAGTATGCTTGCTTTGGTTAAATGCGACACAAAAATTTGCGTTACTCGTTTTGACCAAAATTGTAAAATGTAAGCCATCCGAATTTATTTACTGGAAACTCCTTATTTTATGGCTTTTTGAGCTATTAAGAGACCATCAGAGAATAATATTTATTCATGTAGTGTTATGACTCGATGCCTGACCTGATGTACTTTCGCGGTATGTTTAAAACAGGACAGAGATATAATTTAGCAAAAGTCAAGTAGTAATTAACAATAGCTTAGTTGTCCTGGCTTCAGAAAATAATCGTTCAAAACTTTTAACCTTACCAAGACACTCACTAGATCTCAGTTTATGTTTGTCGATTTGTTGAGATATAGTCATGGTACATGCTGAAACTACAATTTTTACGGATGGAGCTGCTATAAATCTTGCTGCCAGAGCTACAAACTCAAATTTGGATCCCGGCAGCTAAAAAAGGTGTCTTCCGAGGAACCGCAATTGCAGAGTGCCCGCTACGTATGCCTTTAACGATTGAGTCCCCGATCGAACGCCTGCTTCGGCATATATTCGTACATCAAAATCCGATTGTAAAAGCGATGCTGTTGGAAGGATAACCTATTACAGTATCAAACAAAATTGCACGGTACGTTACTTTGTATTTCCTTTGCTCTGTTCTCTTTTTATCTGTTGTGAAACTTCTCTGAAAATAACCAATTCCTAATATTTAACTTAACCCAATTGGGCTTTAAACCAATTGCATTAAGTTTAAGCTTGACAGTACTTTAGCAAACATTCATCAATTATCTGTATTTTACTGGAACGATTATCTACGAAATGTCAGAAAATATGGATACAAAAGGTGATTGTTTGGCCGGTGACGGAATAAAAGATTACTACTTGACCAAAATTGAAGTTCTACAGCATATCGTTAATGAAAAAAGTCAAGACTTACGCCATCTTCAGGCTCAGCGGAACGAGCTCAATGCTAGATGGTTTCAGAGTTTTATGGTCGACGAATCCCATTTGAAAAATGTATTCGAATCTTGAGAGAGATGCTTCAGCTACTGCATGAACAAGGATCTTATGTCAGTGAAGTAGTCAAGGCAATGGTCAAGAAACAAGTATTTGTCAAAGTTCATCCAGAAGGAAAATTTGTTGTGGACGTGGATAAAAACATTGATATCAACGATGTTTCAGCTAATTGTCGCGTTGCTCTTAAAGCAGACAATTACACTCTTCACAAAATCTTACCCAATAAGACACTCTAAGTATCAATTTAACATGTCGGAAGATAGTTGGATGCGAGTCATACACGGCAACCCCAATGGGTTAGAATTTGAAATCAGAATAATATGTGCGTAGAGTTTGAAAGAATTAGACAAGGAAACTACATTATCAGTAAAGATTGAAGATATTACCCTACCACACACTCGCATATGTACGTATATATGCATTCATAGACAAATTATTCTCAAAATCGTAGATTAAAATCATGTACATATGCACTAACTAGCAGCA
>JASANE010027735.1:0-12490 GCA_030248225.1 Trileptium ribeirensis
TAATGCAGAATTCACAGAGAAGTGCGTGCACAAAGTCGACACTTTTGTACACAACAGTGTTGTGTAAGTAACAAGAGTCACTTACGATTAACTGTAAATAACTAAAATAACTTATACATAGCTGTAAGTAACAAAGACCAGTTACGCCTAAATGTAAGTAACAAAAGTAACTTACACCCAAGTGTAGCAACCAAACTCAAATACACATAACTGTAAGTTATTAAAGTTACTTACACCGTACTGTAAGTAACTAAAATTACATACACCCAACTGTAAGTTATTAACATCACTTACACATCAGTATAAGTGACTGAAATTACACGGAACTGTAAATTAACAGAAACACGCATACATAATTCTAAGAGACTAAACTCACTTACACATTAAGTTTAAGACCGAACTGGTATTGACTATTAAAGTCAGTACAGCTATGCAACAAGTTACTTCCTAGGGTGGTGCGTATCAACACCGTCGAGTTCCAAATAATTGTTTTATCTGTTGTTTTAGGTTATGCTTCATTATTCCATTGTGAAGTGTTTCCGCTTTCAAAGTAGTCGAAAAATAATTTTTTACATGTATTTTGTGTATAGATGCAGTACATTATGAATGTATGTGACAGAGCAGCTTTAATAGTTATAGTTTTGAAACACAAACATTTTAGGTTTTACTTACAGAATAAGCAAAATAAATAGCTGCATTGAGCTCACAGCACAAAATGCGGCAGAATGTTTGTAGCCAGGTCCCTACCGTTTCATAAGAGTCTAAATATTAATATTCACAAAATTCATAAAATATTATTATGATCGATTGAGAACGTGGAAAGATCCAAAGTCTGTTACTCAGGTGTTTTTATTTCATTCCAATTTACGTGTTTAGTTTTGCTTTAAATTTGCTTTAGTTAATTAGTAATTAACTAATTCGTTAAGCATGTTAGCCTATATATAGCATTTTCAAAATAAAATTGCTTATTTTTCAATGAAAAATAAGTGTAATGCTTTTATTTTGCGGGGTATAGTATATATCGACGGCCTGATTACGAATCTGGCGGTTGTTATTATTCGAGGGTGTTAAAAACTTGGTAATCAGTAAATATGCAAAAAGAGTAAAATGTCAACGACGTATTCTGCGACCGCTTACGGCAATATGTTTCGTGTATTTGGGTTCCGTGCACCTATTCGAAAACGTAACCTTGCCATTTAAGCAATGTCACTAGCAGCGAACTGTCGGTAGCTATGGTAAGAAAAAATTATGCGCAAATGCTTGGGCGTAATCATCACCCATACAATATTGCCGTAAAATTTTTGCCCCTGGTTGAGCGTATTATTCTGTTAAACGCGCATTATATGAGACATACAGTAAGCCTAAGTAGGGAGCCACTCTAAGTTGTTCTTTTTTCTAACGTTATAATGTAACGCCCTTCAGGGTTAATTGGTCCGCCCGTGCGATGGGAAGCCTTGTTAAAGCTCTATTAGCACGGCGCAGACGTACCGAAGTAACCGTTTGCAGCTCAAGAGCTACCCGCGCGTTTAGTGTAGAGAGATACGTACCACATGAGGTACCGAATACATTCGCGATACCAGGAATGGAAGTAATATGGTTAGCATCAGTGTTGAGGCGAGCTAGTAAAAGCGTAATAACGTAACGCCCCTCAAGATTACATAGGCCGACCGTGCGATGGGAAGCCTTGAGGGGCAGCTCTAATAGCACGGCGCAGACGTACCGAAGTAACCGTTTGCAGCTCAAGAGCAACCCGCTCGTTTAGTGTACAGAGATACGTACCACATGCGGTACCGAATACATTCGCGATCCCATGGATGGAAGCAATATTATTAGCATCAATATTGAGGCGAGCTAGTAAAAGCGGGAGACTTCCCGAGCATCACCATTTCGGAACGCTGAGCGTAGCTAAGGTGATTGTAGTTCAGTAATGCTTCGATCTCGATGGAACCCCTCTCCTAGCATGAAAGCGGATTCGACGCGGGGTCGATTTTGCCTAATTTTACCAAGCGATCGTCATGCAAACGTTTTGTGACTAGAGTTTACGGTAAAGCGGGCGAGACCCCTCCCCGAGCCCGTACAATGTTCTCTCTCCCTATCACAAAATTTAGTCAGGCCTGATGGCTCATGCAAGATCAGTCATGCCTTAGGTTTATTTCTTAAGAAAAGTGACCTGAGGCGCATGCAAGTGATCTCTAGACTAGAGTATGTATTGGTTGGTTTTCTTGAACATCACGAAGAACGTAAACGTAGCTCAGATTATCATGATCTACCTTGTTTACAAATTATGATAGGCAAATTTGGAAGCCTCTTGTTATATCATGTATTGCAACATATAGTCACACATTTGATTGCGTACCATGTAGTATTTTCTTTTTCTCGTTTGACGCTTATTTCATCCGTTGCTAATCATATCTGTTGTTTGTACCTGATTGTTTAAATAACGCGTTTTAGGGGTATCTTTCTCCACTCAGACTTGAAAAGGGAAAAAGGGACATCCGTGATCCCACCCCCCGAGGTTAAACGGCTTCTGGTCTGTATAGTGGTAGGGTAGCCCGCTACATTTAGCGAATTTCGAAGCACACCAGGGCACACTTCTTAACCCATAGCTGAACCAAGTGCCGCTAAAGTTGGAAAACGTCGAAACCGGTGTCCATCGGTGCGTTACTATACGGGAACGTCGTCGCTCTTGTCTCTGCCTCGACACGGTCCGGAGGACCTACAGCATTCTACGTTATAACCCCGTGATAGTGCTTAACATACTGTAATACTTGTACCATTTTTTGTACTATACCTAGGCTCAAATAAAAGCTGGAAAATCTGCATTCGCGTCCAGTGTTGTTTATTACGACAACGTTATATGTCTTCAGATTATGTCAGCTCCGACTGGTTAACGCTACGCGCTACGGCCTGCGTAGAAGTCTTGCAAGAGGAATCCACGAAAGAAGTAACGAAATCGCTCCCCAGAACGTTATATACGAATTACGGTTAAAATTTACTAGGCAAATTCCATCATTTGAAACCGATAATCACGGCTAATAAATCATTGACCAGAACGTCCGACGATAAACTCTCTGGGATTGTCGGAACCCTGTGGGAGCCACACTGGTTACAGCCTAGTGGCCCAAATTTTCACTGGTGCCTGTTGCGGCGGAATTAATTCCGGTCTGATTCGTCAAATTGTGCAATTATAAAATTAAGTAATATGTTGGTGCCATGCCATTGATAACAGTGTTTTCTCTTTGTGTTTTCAAATGCTTTGCGATATAACGTCTTTACGTGCCAAATTGTGCTAGTAGAGCTTAACATTTAACACAAAAATATATTTGCACACTTTGTACATCAATATAACGCTAATCAGCTTTTTAATACGATTAAATTATTGATCTATGTATATTTATCTATTTAATATTTATGTTTAAATCAGTTAATTCAAACGTATATCATATTGCACTAAGAGTTCGGTGGCAACAGATTTGTTTAGCAAATTTCTATCTTTCGTTGCATCAATGTTTCTTTGTAAATTTATGTATTGCCTCTGTTTTGCTTTACAATACGTGTTATGGTGATTGTTGCAGACCGGCTAAGATAATTTTTAAAATTTATTTAGATAACAAATCCTTAATTTCCAATAGCACTGGGCAGTTAGGCCCGAAACAGGACCGAGCCTGTCGTATTTTCTTTTGGTTAATAAGCATTTTTGAAGAGGGGCAAGGGAATTTTCTCAGATAGCGTTTCATTGGGAAAAATACTTTTTCTTTGTTCTGCAACATAACTGTCTACCGGAATGGTAGGTTTTCCCAATTTTTATGTTCGACGCGTAATAAAATATAGGTGTGCACCCATTTAGCTTTGTATTTGCGCTACTAGCATAATTTCCTGCATAAAATTTAACAAAACCGACACGAATTGGACATGCTCTGTTTTTGGCCATTTGTGGTTACTCCACCATTTTTATCTTTATTTTTATCTAGGATCGGAACCTTCACCATAATATGTATCGCTGTAAACCAAACTGGAGTACATAATAGGGGTGAGAAAGAGCCGGATTTTTAGGCTCAGGCTGGTCTCTTCTTGAACCATGTTCGCCTTAGGCTCTGCGCTCGACTCGGCTCTTACTGATTCATGACTGGCTAGGCTCTTGAAATGAAAAGTCAGGCTCGGGTCGGCTCTCGGCCCTTAATAATAGCAATCCGCGATTTGCTAATAATAGATAGGGCATAAGAACCGAATACAGCTTTTCGAGATACACACTGATCGGCTCTTACAGGCATATTCTAGTTTCTGCCTCGGTTCTTCAGGCATTATGGCCGCCTCGGCACGCACTAACGCCCTAAACGTAAGAAGCATCGACTAAACCCAAGACAGAAAATTTTAAGTAAAATTGTTGCCACCTAGCCGTCTAAACAAACAATATATGTGCGCAACCGCTTATTGAAAAATATTCCTCACGACTGCATTTTGGTGTCCTGGTGTTTCGTATATATAATTAATTGATTCTGTCACTATGTTGCATTGACGTACACATAAATAATGTGTTAAATGCTAAGCTGGCGTACGATTTTGCGGCGTAAAAATGTTTTACACTAATGTAAATGGCACTGTACATCACACAAATTGTGGTGAGGCCTGCGACAGTATAACAAATGTATGCCGATAATATGAGCAACATTACTGAAAACAGCAAATGGGTGATCAGTTTATTATGTGATTCTAATGTATTCAGCTTTTCCTTGCTGCGTCATTTTACGTAAAATTGCTAAATTTTCACAAACTGGTAAATTACTATAAATCACACCGCTAACGATTCAAGTAAAATTTGTGTACACTAATCATACTTTACCTTATGAGTAAATATTGCATACTGAGCGATTAGAAATATTACAAAAGAGTAAAAAATGTAAAAGAAAAGCAAGAAAAGCATAAACTATGCGTCTGCAGTCCGTCAGGAAAAACACGTCTATACATTTATATAAACTTTTTGTCATTATACCAAGTATTTGGTAGTTTTCTGTGGCCTCAGTTGTCATATAATGGCAAAACTTTATAGTTTGCGTTCGCGTGGTCACCTCGCCATCGCGAATGCGCCTACTTTGTCCTCGTATACACGATAAATTTTAGTGACAAATTTGTGTTTTGGCTGCTTCTATGTCACTGGCAATGCGATGGCAATATATTTCTATAATTTTCGTTTTGTTTTATTGTGTGGCATTGTTTATACAGTTTAAGGCTTGAAGCTATCGCTTACAAATAGGTGCATTCCGAAACTAAGAATGCTGATTTAAAAGCTGGCGATGTAAATACCTTCAATGTTAAAAATTGTGAAAGGTAAATTTTTGTTGAAGATGGAATGATCTGGGGGCATCGAAAATTTATGGGGTGGCAAGAACCAGGGGAGGGCCAATTGGGGACCCACCAACTGAGTAGACGCTAGAACTATATATACAATGTAAATTTTATCAATCATATTCCTATTGCTGGTATAAGAAACAATAATTTGTGCTAGCTGACACCATTTAAACAAACAAATATACCTGAGCGACTATGTAACGAGCGTTTAATGTATATAATGTATAAATAATAATATTGCTGAACATTAACCATGAGGATATCTTATTAGATGTGCAGGTGATCGTTTGTCGTAAATATGAACACACAACAGTTATACATTGAAGTTAATTGTTGTACAACGAGGAAAATTGTTGTATTCCATGACATTGTGCAATTAATCAGAACGTAGTGGTGATTGTGTGTTGCAGGGTTGAAATAATTTGTCTCTTTGTGTGTTACCTGAATGTTGGTGTTTTAAAACTATAACTAATACAGCTGCTCTGCCACATACATTCGCAATGTACTACGTCTATGCACAAAATACAAGTAAAAATTATTTTTCAACTATTTTGAAAGCGGAAACACTTCACAATGGAATAATGAAGCATAACCTAAAACAACAGATAAAACAATTACTTAGAACACTACGGTGTTGATACGCACTACCCTAGGAGCATATGTTGTCTCTATTAACTACATAGACATTTACCCAAACTACAATTACCTGCATCAATCACTGATTATGTAATCCCCAACAAGCGTACAGCAAACTGCATGTGCTCACGTGAAGCTGTGGGAGAACTATACATCTGCAAAAATAATCCCAGAAAATATATGCAGTTGCGGAAACACAGTGAGTTCGTAAAAAATCTGATCTCGACATCGAACAGTGTTACCTGATCTATTACGCATTTATTAATAGCAGAATTATAATCCGGTATGAAATATCTTTTGTTCAGTTACGCACGTATAGTTTTAAATGCTTGCCACATAGCTGTACTGACTTTAATAGTCAATACCAGTTCGGACAAGTGACTATAATTACTTAATGTTATGTCTAAGGGAGTTCAGTCACTTAGAGTTATGTATGCGTGATTCTGTTAACTTACAGTTATGTGTAATTTCAGTCACTTATACTTATGTGTAAGTGATGTTACTAACTTACAGCTGGGTCTATGAAGTTTTAGTTACTTACAGTACGGTATAAGTTATTTTAATAACTCACAGTAACTGTTATGTGTATTTGGTTTTGATTTGCTACACTTCGGTATAAGTTACTTTTATTACTTACATTTAGGTGTAACTGGTCTTAGTTAATTCCAGTTATGTGGAAGTTATTTTAGTCATTTACAATTCTTCGTAAGTAACTCTTGTTACTTACATAGCACTGTTGTCTATAATAGTGTCGACTTTGTGCACGCACTTCTCTGTGAATTCTGCATAAGGAGATAGAGCCCGTCAAACGTTCATACTACAAACCTAAAACTTGTTCAAAGTGTCCCAATGACTACATTTTTCGATTCCTCGTACCCGGAAACCTTTCGTCGAGTTTTTAAAAATTAGCTTATTTTTGTGATTTGGGCTCCCAGTAAGGAGATAGAGTCCGTCAAAGGTTCATACTACAAACTCAAAATTTGTTCAAACTGTCGCAATGACTACATTTTTGGGTTCCTCGTACCTGGAAACCTTTCGTCAAGTTTTTAAAAATTAGCTTATTTTTGTGATTTGGGCTCCTAGTAAGGAGATAGAGCCCGTCAAAGGTTCATACTACAAACTTAAAATTTGTTCAAACTGTCGCAATGACTACATTTTTGGATTCCTCGTACCCGGAAACCTTTCGTCAAATTTTTAAAAATTAGCTTATTTTTGTGATTTGGGCTCCCAGTAAGGAGATAGAGCCCGTCAAAGGTTCATACTACAAACTTAAAATTTGTTCAAAGTGTCCCAATGACTACATTTTTGGATTCCTCGTACCCGGAAACCTTTCGTTAAGTTTTTAAAAATTAGCTTATTTTTGTGATTAGGGCTCCCAGTAAGTAGATAGAGCCCGTCAAAGGTTCGTACTACAAACTTAACACTTTTCCAAATAATACCAACGAGTACATTTTCAGGGCCCTCATGCTCCAAAACATTCCAGCAACTTTAAAATTGATTTTGTGATTTGAGATGTGGCTCAAGTGAAGTCCTAAAAGTTAGAAAAATATAATAGAAAGAAGAGCTGTTAATAAACGAATAGAATGCACAAGAGTTCTAGTATAATCACACAAGTCTTAGTCTTAGTTATAAGAGCAGAAACAGTGACGATGCCCAAAATAGTAAGTAAACTAAAACCTTAAGATGCAGTGAAAGTCCTAACACACCTAAATTAACTGCCTTATTCCAAATCGAAAAAATTAAGCAGCAAAACAGCAGAAACAAACAAAACACTGAAGCAGCAATCTTCCTGGTGCTAGTAGGTGAGAATGAAGATTTAGCGCTTTATATAGTGCGAAATTTCGCTTTCGGCGTTACTTAATCACTGGACCATAAAATCGGAAGTTTGGAGATGTGCTAAACGATAGTTTTAAAATCGGATGTTGTAGAATTTAAAAAGCCCACTTATATCGGTTGATTAATTATAAAAACCTGAGAATTCTTACGAAATATAGAATATTTTCCTAGTTTGCACATTGCTTGGGGCTATATTTAGTCACTAGACTGTTTAATTACAAGCTCAACCAGCCACGTCGAAGGTAATTTCAGTGACCGGATCTTATAAAATATAAAAATATTGATAGTAAGCCTATTAATTGTTCATCAGTTATTTCAAAATGCATTGACAATATATTTATTTATTTTAATCAATCATTATATGTTGTTACTTAAATTGCTTTAATTTGCCAGAGCAACCAACATTTTTCATTTCGCGTGAATCCTTCCATGAATAAATTTGTAATATTTTCCTAATACTTTAAAACACATTAACGTAAACCCTCCCACATAAAAAATTTCATTGATAACTCTTTGTTTCTTAAAACATTAAAATTTACAGAAATTTTACGTAGGTAGCTTGAAGGTCAATAGTGGGCCGCAAATGGTATAAAAGACAGAAAAGGTGCTAACTTTGCAGCATTTTCGGTTAGAAAAAATTTTGACTTAGGGTCGACTTTTTCTATCCTTCTCCGGGTTTTCTGATTGTGGTTAATTTGTTGATTTTATTCGGATTATAATTATGGAAGCTTTCGGTTTGGCTCCAACGGATATGATATTCGATGTGGAAGATCTCGTAACTGTGGTAGGTCTAGTGATAACTTACTTTATAACTTACATCAGTTATTGTAATCGTTGGGTTTCTATCTTAGGTAATAATTACAGACATTAATTTTACTTTGCTGCTGCATGGCTTCGAACTAATCTCCGCGAATGTGTAATTGATTCAACCGAGATTTGGTGAACTGATAGATCGTACCCATATCTATGGAACGGTAGTATCGCTCGTTTTCGTTATATTGCCTGTATATATCTTTGTGTTAAAATGCGATTTTTCTATTTATTTTGGAATTAGTGTGGCAAATAAATATTAGCTAGGTGCACGTTCAAAATAGAAGATGGCGTGAACTAGTACGCTGGACGGGAAACCTAGCGGTTCAGGCGAAGCATCTAGTCGAAAAATTACAGGGTAACAGAAGCCGCTAAGAAAAATGTATAGTCCAGTGTTGCTAATCTTACCATAGTATACTTGCCACTATGTACATGAAGTATGCTATGATATGTGATTTATTTACTAAGTACGATTTATTTAGTTGGTTGACATCAGCTTAATATTGTGTATTTTTCATCCACGTGTAACAGAAGTAACGTTTGCTGAACATTTGTATAAAAATACGACATGGAAATTATCCAAGCATTTGGATTTGTAGAGTATTTGTGTACAATGACCTCGCGCTTTAGTATTTATGATGCTATACGTTAGAAGATAAAGGGCTAAAAATTTATTAAAAGAAATTTGTTTTCAGAGATTGAATGGCAACGATTTATGTTTCGAGGTGGAATGGAAGCCTTCATGGAGCGATTGTTGGCCAGCTACTACGTGCAACCGCTCTGCATGGATTACGATCGGAAGTTGATGTTCGGTGAACCGCCGTCTAACTCACAAGAATACACTTCGAGTGAAAAAGAGCAATATGCAGTTAAAAGATTGCTGTGCCTGGTAAGTGTTGAAAATTTTTTTACAGTAGATGGATTATCACTGTTAAAACTTTTATTATGGTTTTTAAATTAGTAAAGTTTATGTAAGCTCAAAGCAGCGAAAAGCAATAAATTCTGAACTAGGTCTATGCATAAACAATGTCACGTTCTAAAACAACTGGCGATTTTCGTCTCAAAATCAAATATTAGTCGACGCGCACATTTCTATTTTCCAATAAAATGGAGATTTTTTGAGTACAAAGATACGCGTAAAACGTAAAAAAAATTAAACTGTGGCTGCTAAAAATAAAAAAAACCTAGTAAATACATAATTTATCTTAAAACATTAATGTTGTCAGTATGTAAGAGTTGTCAACTGTTAGTTATAGGGCATCTGGGATTTTGTTTCTAGTAAGTGAAGTTTTAGGATGAAAACATTGATGGGCAAAGGATGGTGCTCGTTAAGTGGGAGAACACGATTGAATCCTTGCGAAACCTGGAGGGTTGCGATCGACTGGTAGCGGATTTCATGGTGTTCAAGGACGTGCCGAAGATAGAACCGCAAGACATACCTTTTCAATGTTACGCATCAGAGCAGGTATCGGCAGGGGCAAGAACGGGTGCGGAAAGTTTCAAGATGACTGAATTGATCGATTTCGCAGAAATGATATTAGATACAAAGCCGCTACCTGTACTCGAACTGAAAGATGATGATATAGATACAAACACAGGATTGACATGGACGCATTACGCACGTCGTGATGTAATTTGCGTCCTGCCGCAGCTGGGCACGGTTGACCATAGGCTTGACCTATGGCTGAGGCTGTTGGCTGCGGCAGGACTATTTATTTATTAATAAATCATTATTTTATACAATCTCAGATAATGAATAATTACCCTTTGGGTTAATTATTCATTATCCTCGCTTCTGAGAACCCAGCTTCGCTGGGACTGTTGGGTTTAACAGCCGCGCTGGGACTGTTGGGTTTAACAGCCGCGATTGATTGATTGATTAGCTGAATATGCTAATTAATCACCCTCGTGATGACGTCACGTGACCCGGGGTAATTAATCATTATTTCTCCTGACAGGTCATTAATCATCTGCGCCAGAACCCCCCTTTTTCCTACTATTTATAACCTGAACTTCTACTTAAGAGGGAGCAAGCCACATTCAGAAGGGGGCTTGTCGGTTCAATGAGGTGCAAATTTTTTTATATTAAAGTGTTCCGTTAAGCAAAAATTTACACAGCCGTTACATAACTAAAACTTTAAAATATATCTGCGTTAAAAGAAATTATAATCAGAGGGAATAAATTCAATTAAATTGCACAGTTACAGTTGTTGGTTACCAATAAAAATCCGTCCGCAGCATATGGATAGGAATTGGTATGTCTCAATGTTTTTCTCAGGGGATGACACTATGTCGGAAAGGCGTTGCTCACGCACCACTCTGGCTACCTGCCTGAGCACAAGTCGTTAACCCATGACCCAATTGCAGTAATTTGACCTTGACCTTCAGTCATATGTGAATATCTTTTAGACTGGAAATATATGCAGAATACACCATTAAATAGGACATTCTTGACTGTGATTTGAAGAATTAAAAATCGCGTTTCGATAAACAATTTGGCATACACAAGGACTGACTATACGTATGACAATGACACGTTTGTTGTATTATTAAGAATGTCCGACATTATTCGAATTATTATTATCGATTTTGTTTTTCTACTGTCTACTCTCCTATATTCGTTTGAATGTTCGCTGACTATAGAAGGCTCGGCAGTTTCTGTAGAATAGGTGTTAGTTCCCTTCGAGCTGACTGCTTACCCCAAAATGGAGCAACTTTCCAGTTTGCTTACATATTGATTTTGCTAGTTGCTGATATCTGCAGCCGAAAGTTTTTGGTAGGTTGCTCACACTCCAATGTAGCTTGTACAAATCTATTTAATACATTTTACATATTTATATCTTTTATATAACAAAATAGACTATCATGATACAATTAATGCCAAAGGTTTCCTTTATAATGCAATTCTTAAGTTCTTAAAACCAATTATTGCTGTTTATGAGCAAGAAGCCTTTACGGTTTTAATAGTCGCAGTTTCTGAAACAGAATCGGGAAAATTAGTTACCCGACAAAGAGCGTATAATTAAAATAATAACACATGATTCATTTACTCATCCCTCCCTTTAAACTGTACATACATTGTGACTCACTGTTCAAATTCAGCTATTAATAGCCTTTGGAAATTTTAGGTCATTCTAAATGTTGTATATAGTATGTAGAGGTGTTTTGCGGTCCCCACACTGCCACCCTCTACGTACGACCTGTTTGCACATCCACTGCAATATTCTAAAGAGGCTGAGTCTGTGACGAAAGTCTGTCTCAGTTTTTGCGAGCCACGAAATTTCTGCTTTCGAATTAATTACCTTGACGATGCATCAAATCTCAATATTGAAACAGGATATATTGGTGGCATACACATTTATAATATGATGTCAACAAATGTAACAATATATAACAGAATACGCAACATACTGTTCCTCCAGAGGCCCCGACCCCCTCACTGCCCCTTACCCCGAGGACTCGGCTACACCCCCCTTCGACTGCACCGAAGGCACCGCCGCATTACGTTATCATAATTTGGCTCATATCAGGCGTCAGCTACAGACAGATTTGGGTCAAATTATCGATAATCATATAATATTATATATCATTGGAATCAAATTGCCGAGCTTAGTTGAATGGTGGCAAAATCATTGCATTTGGGCCATGGGTCAACAATTCGGGCTCAAACAGATAGCTAGAGTGTTGCGGGGAGCGATATAACTTTTGTTATAAACAATCTATAAACAAATATCACTCATAGGCTGTACTATTTTTATGGACGATAGGTCGTTTATAACATTTGTTGCAAACGGTCGCTCGTCTATAACAAATGTTATAAACGACCGATCGTCCATAGCAAATATTACAAACAGTTTGTCGT
>JASANE010027739.1:0-10463 GCA_030248225.1 Trileptium ribeirensis
GGATTGGGCGTGACGTGATCGACCCATTTCGACCTTATCCCTCCCCGGTTTTGGGTGATAATCCCTCTATTACTTTTGGGGTGACTTTGGTCCGACCCCCTCACTTTTTCGGGCGAAGGGGAGGCGTTTAAAATATTTTTCCTCGATACACTACTTTTGAGGGCTGCCTTTCTACCCGCCAAATCTGTGGGGGGGTTGTAACCAATTTTTATCCATTATACTATGACCCCCTAATGTGAGGGGCGGTATCCCCAGAACCAAGAGGATAAGGTCGAAATGGTTCAGGTCATGTCCGGTCCTTTTATATTGTGATTTCGAAGAGTGTCATATCCTTCTCAAAAACTTATCACAACTTCTTGATGTTGATAAAAATGTTCTGTACACAAGCTTTAATTCTGAAATGTACGATCTCGCGGAAGATAAAATTTTACAATTACCAGGATTAGATAATTTCTTACGAAACCCATGTTAAATTCAAATGTTTCTCAATGATTTATGGAATGAAGTTTGTCCACTGTTCATTGATTTATGTGGCTGTTTTAGCTCTTGATATTTTCATAAGGTCGCCGAATCGAATGTTATATAGTTCAGCTTCGGTCCTTCAACTATATTCCTAAGCAATTGCAATTATGCTGAAACTTACTTAAGTCCAAGTCTATATAGTTACTGGTTTGTTCCAGAATTTGTTTGCTAGGTTTGCATCAAACCAACATTCAATAACAAAAATTTCATTTCGGTTGCTATTGATTGAAAAGACTCTGGGTTGTATTTTCATACCTGATTTGGTACACATAAAACAATTAATCGTGTATATAAATGACTGTTACACAATAACTATTCCGTACTATGTTTTACGCGGCAATAAAAATGTGTTAGACGTATATATTCAAGGTAATGAACTCGATCGAATGTTTGTGTTACATTTCAACATTACAACTTTTTCATAATCGCCAGAAATAAAACTATTATCAAAAGAAATTTAGCATTTTCCTGAAATTTGTATGCCAAATTTTGCAGATGAGAAAGTGACAAGAATCATTTCAATCACAGTAGTTGAATTCGAATGGAATGAGCGAGCGAAGCGAGCTCATTCCACTCGCGTGCGAAGCTAGCGAGTGGAACGAGAATTTTCAATTTTGGCTCTGGAGGGGCGGTTGATGAGGTCCTGTCTGTGTGTGTCAGTGTGTCTGTGTGTCGCACCCGGATCTCGATAACGGATTGGCAGATTTTGGAGCAAGATAGCTCATTCGAACCGCAATGGCCGATTTAGATGTAGTGACGGAGCCCGATTTTTGAATTTTTTCCCGTGAGAAAAGTTATGGGGCAAAATGACGTCATTTTGGCCCATTTTTCGGGCACGCCTCCAGTTTTTGTGAATTTTCTCACTAAATAAACGAGATATCCGCAAACTAATAGGCCTATTAAATGTAGCTTTACCAGAGCTTTCCAATGATATATAACACGTTTTTCAACTACTTCCCAATCTGGAATCTATAAGCTTATAGTTGGCGCCAAATTTCATATTTGGTGAAAAGTCGTGGGTTTTTCGAAAAATGTGTGTTTTTTGTTGTTTTGGTGTCTTATATGGGGTTTTCTGGGCAGATAAACTCATTGCGAGTGCTAAGAATATTGTGTGGCAAATATTTTTCACACTTCTGCTTCATACTTGGTATGAAAAATGAGATTTTCTTCAAGTGTCGGTTTGAATTCTAAAACGTTCTTTTCACGGTCAATTTAGGGTTTTATTAAATTATTAAATTGTTAGTTCATTGTTTTTGTACTCGTTGTATGATTTTTTGTCTACTGCATACGTTGGCTATCAAAAGAGGCGGGCGTAGCTATGACTCATCACTCACGGTTTATATAATGCTGCACCTGCGTACTGTGTGTAGGCTTTGTTTGTGTGTGCTTTCTGCAACAGACTTCGGGGGATTGTTCTCACCACTCGAATTCTGGCTCGCAAGCGAGCTTCACTAGTGTAAAGGGCCACAAAATTAAACGTAAAATTGGTTGCAGTAAACTGTATTGTTTGCGGCGGAATCCTCTTACCCAAAATTTATTCCTATGAGTTGTGCCGTATCCGAGAAATCAATTAAGGCACTCCACAATGTAGTTCAAGAAATATGTTTTGAATGTAGTTGTTAAATATAAAATTTGAAGTTTGAAATTTTAGCGACTTTTAATAAACTGACAATCAAAATCTGCGACTTTGGTCCCTTCGAACTACACCGAGCCTGATTTACCAACAGTTTGTCGGGGTTTTACGCGTTTTTGATTTTGGGTTTTAGAGTGATAAGAACATACGTTCCTAGCTTAAAGATTTTACGGATTGGTTGGCGGTCCTACGGATGGGTCGGTGGGCTCAAAAGAATTTTAACAATATCAAACAGACGTCAAACTTTATTGGGCCCTAGCTCAAATCGCTTTTCTTTAACCCTGTCGGGTCCGAAAAAATGTACATGTCGAACAATGCTTGACAAGATATTTTCGAACACATGAGTGAGCTATTAAAAACCGTTGACACATTTAAACTACACAATAACTTATAATGTTTTGAAAAAATATATACATTTAACATTAATATTGTAATACAAATAAATATTTCCTGTCAAAAGCAAAAAAATAGAAAATTGACGACCTCGAAATAAAATACAAAAAATCCTTCAGACAGATATTATTGACAAGCACAAAAGAATCAACAGAGATAAGGATCCAGTTTTTGAACGTATTTTCGGAAATTGCTTATGATAGTTCTTTAGCAATTTATAAAAATTGGGGGTTTTAAATATTCTACTATTTCGGATGATATATGATATTTAATAGGAGTTGCAAATTCGCAGTAAGGAATTTAGAACTAGGACTGATATTTTCACCGGAGTTGCAAACCCAAGCAAAGCTAGTTCCCAAAACTACACCAAAGAAATAATCATAGAAATTTCGAGATCATTCTGTGTATTTTTCAGAAACTAGTTATCAAAGCTTTGGAAAAGTAGATTTTAAAAGGAATATCATTGCAAATACGTACGGCCAAAGGTTTTATAATCTAGAATTTTGCGGAGAATATAGCAGAAATGATTTAATGGAAAATAAAATTAAGTCTATTAAAAATGATAGCTGGACGACGCATGGAAGCACACTAAAACAAGGAAGATTATTTTGCTTTCAATAACGGGAAGCTGAATACAAATAATTAATTATATTATTCAAAGTATTTTCTACAATAGCATGCCTAAAAACTCGCGATATATAAAGTTTGAATTCATTAACACCAAACTACCGCTTTCCAAGAACCAAGACTTTAGCCCGACATCATAACCAGAATTTTCTTCAAAGAATGATAAAAAAGATATCATAGCTTAAACGAGAAAGAAATAATTGACATGTTTAGAGAAACTTGATAAGAAATTGCAAATAAAAAAGTACTATTCGCTAAACATTTAAATTTCAGCATGGCGCAACGAATTTTGGATGGGATCCATAGGCAAACTATCCTGTTTCAATATACATAGAAAGAGACCCATGAGATAAAAATAGCTTTCTTTTACATATATTTACGCTTAAAGAAATATTTACGAATTTTATATATTAACGGGAAAGCTGTTTCGAAGTCCATTTGGGATATAAACTGTAAAATAGTCGGTCCAGCAGCACGACTATATAACCTAAGCTTATAATATGAGATATTATTTAGCACCGAAAGATACCCGATTGTCGTGTGGTAAAAAGAAATTCCCCGAAAACGAAGACCTAATCTAAAATCGCACAGGACAAAGCGGCCATAATCCGCTACTAGTACAACAGTATGCTAGTAGAACATACTGAATAATACAACTAAAATAATACACTACATATGATATGTAATATATTGCCTGTTTTACCTTTAGTAGTTTTCTTAATCTTAAAGTCCTAATTTACGATGTACGATGTAATTTCAAGCATTGACTTGCGTAGATTGCAGTATACCGCTAATGTATTGAAACGGAAGACATACACACAAAAAGTATACCTATGATAGTTAATGCTAAAAATGTAAGAAACGTGAGTTATTCACGAAGCTTACAGTCGCATATAGCGTTTCACACAGCAATACAGTCGAACACAACAACGGAGCACTAAGGATGCTTGCCGTTGTTTCAAATATCAAATCAGAAAGTGATATTGGCAGCTTTTCAATGGTCCGTATTTTGATCTTCGCCGCATTCAGTTTTTCAAAGTTGTTTACCCTCATCCATTTTGTATAAACACCAAATTCACATAATTTATCGTAGGCCTCGGTCAGTCGGTGTACAACTGATTTTGAGAGGTTTTGACTGTAATATATTGCAGTGAAACGGGAGTTTTGCGAAGGATCGTTTATAAAGTATACGTCGTCACGCTGAACAGAAATCGCTGCCAGACTCTGATGAACCAGCATGATCATACGAGGATTGTGTTGTATGTCATCTAAATCAAATCGCTCTGATATAATGCCGTGTTTTCCATTAAGCAGCGTCAAGTATTTTCCATAAACGTGTGGCGAACCGGTGATATAATAACGAAGAAACACATTAACCAAATTACCAGAGATTATAGAGTTGATCGTGCTGAGGTGTGACCATTCAGATACCTTCAATAGAGCAGATGGAATAAGCATTCGGCTGTCCACAATTACGTTGCTGTAGGCGATTGTTAACAATAATAAAATTAAACCAGACGCGAGCCTCAAGGCTTGAAAATTCTGAAGAGACCATTTAGACGGCAATATTTGACCTATCAATTGGACTGACAAAAACAGCATCCAAACAGTGGCAGGCATTACCGACCATATCGGTATATGAGCATCTCGTTTCAATGAGATAGCAGGGACTAAAAATCCAATTTGCGGAGTGTGACAAAGAATCGGGCTGTACGCAGCTGAAGATCGGCAGGCCCTGTTATATGTTATATCTAGCCCTGGCATGATCAAATCTATTTCATACTTATCAAGTTGTCCAAAACATCCATTCCAGCCTCCCGTAGTTTCATCAAGTCGGCCCCAAGCTTCATCGCCTGGCACGCGCAATAAGCTCGGAATTTCCAGTGATTTGAGTACATGATTAATCATTTGGGCTTCGATATATCCAATCTTGCGCGATCGAATTCCCAACTGAATGTCCCTGCCTGTATAAAGCATCGTTTTCTCACGCTAACTGCTCCAGAATATCAACTATTTTTGTTTTATATGGCAGTAAACGTTGGCAGACTATCACTCTATGTAGCGTTATACGCCGTAATAATTTACAGAGGTATTTTCATTTAGAATATAGAATCATTTGTCACTCAGCACATAAATCGTAATGTATGCAATGCCAAAGATTTAATAGATGAACAGCTATATAACCAATATTAAATTTTAATAGGCCTTAATAAATGCAGAGAATCTAAAAAAATTTTTCACTTGAGCGTTGAAATTTATAATGTCTAAAGCCCATGTCGCCTTAAGGGGCAGGACGCTATATCGTTAGAAAAAGAGCAGCTTAGAGCGGGGGTTCGGGGGCGGTAGCCTCCCGACTTAGGCTTAGTATATGTATCATAAAGAGACCTTATCTTAGGCTAAGGCTATGCTTAGGCTTAGTATATGTGTCATAAAGAGACCTTAGCTTAGGCTAAGGCTATGCTTAGGCTTAGTATATCGAAAACGGCATAGCATTGGTTTCGCTGCTGCTCTTCAAAGTTAAATTGGCCATGTCTACAATGACTGGCATAGAATCGTAGCTTCCAGACCTGAATGTACCAGCTGGATGTCTTTAGGAGGACAGTTCACATTAAGCACTCCCCTGCGAGTCATATTTGGTAAAACGTGTATCAAATTATGTTATAGTACCCCAAATGCTTCTATATAGCACATTTAATATTATGGTTTTTAATATTATAAAACATTTCATATTGTAGGTTTTCATATAATAAATAACAGACTCTAATGTATTATAACTGGTTCAAAGTTTTGCTTATACTGCAGATATTAGCAATATTATAATCTTTTTGTAGAGATTACATAATACAATAAATTTTTTGCAAGTGAAACACGTCATATTATCAACCGTTTCAAGCAGGCCCTTGGCGAACCTTGTAGTAGTTAGCACATCTGCTGTGTACGCAGAACTTCCGGCGTTCTATTCCCGGTGAACGTATATTTGAGCGGGATTTAAGAACATAAAAATAGTTACCTACATTTACAATCCCGGTGCAGATCTGTCTATGCTATGTGTATTGAGCACAAAAGCGATAGGTCCACACATGGGGTGGATGCGTAGAGATCATGTAATATCATAAAAAACATGTATTACGTAATATATTAACATCTTATATTATCAACCATCGTAAGCGGATCCATAGCGTAGTGATTTGTAACTAATATATTTTATTACAAGATAACATTGCTACGATGTAACATGTAAAATTCATACATTTGTTCATGTAAAATTTCGAAACAAAATTTCAGCAATAAGTTAATGTGTTTACGTTTTTCGAAATACATTTCAATGCAAATGCCACTGTGACGCACGATTTTTTAAAGCTCTAACCATTATAATGGCCACAAAACATATGCCGCCTGCCAATACAACGTGACGTGTTTTGTTTTATATTGTAGTATTTTTGAGTTACAAGGTTTAAAATACCTTTAACATTTCAATTTTTATATCAAATTTTCAGCCAATGAAGAAATAGCATATATACGACATCAACAGATAACTATGTTGCATAACGAGTTACATATGCTACACAAAATTAAGTTGCTTTGCTTAAAATTTGCAAGCTGACCTGTGATATATCTCTAGTACTTTTTCTAATACCTTGGCACTTCGCATATGTTTTTGTGACTATTATAACGGTTAGAGTTTTAAAAAATATTGTGTCGCATTAGCATTTGCATTAAAATGTACTTCGAAAAACGTAAGAACATTAACTTGTTGCTGAAACCTTGTTTCAAAATTTTACATGAACAAACATATGAATTTTACATGTTACATCGTAACATTCTTACCTTGCACGATTCCTTTTACAGGAACACGAGATACACTTCAGAAGCAGGCTTAAACTATAGTGAAAAAATAATGAAGCTTTGATCGCTTCATATTGGCAACCATATCATTGATATCAGATCACATGCCCCAATCCCCTTCCCCTACCCTAAGGCACCGCACCCTTACCCCCCGCCGACTGGCTGAACCCCTTAAGAGTCCAAATGTCATGACCGTCCTATCTCCTCCTCCTAACCGAGTCTTCCGTGATGTTTGAACAACCGGATTGGAGCAAGGGCTCAGGATCCATACATGCTCGTACGGAGGGATGGCCTGGCTACGCCCCTAAGAAAGGTCATTCGAGCCCCGTGGAGGCTCTGAACCTATAGGTAAGTACTGTGCGCGGCGCCGTAGGTGCCGCTCCCTTCCCATCCTCCTGCCGCCGACAGCCCTGACCTCCTGGAAAACCGAAGGCCTCACACCCCCTGGGGACCGGCTACCAACTCTCGAAACTTGAGTATATATATAAGGCCCGGCTACCCCATGAGAGATGTCACACCAATTCACCCATGGAGGGACCGGCAGCGCCGAAGGCGGCGGTCTCCACTCCCATCCCCGCAGCCGATCACCCACTGGGAGGCCGGCGGCTCACACCTCCCTTTCTCCCCGAGGACCCGGCTATTCGCCTGGTACCTCGGACCTTGAGCATGTATACTAAGGTCTGTACTGAAGAGCGGGGCCTATCGCATCTGCAAAATCTGGCGTAATCTCTTTAAACGCTCATTTATAAAACATGTAATAAGTGATGAATAGCACAATAATTTCCAAAACAAGAATTGCCGGTAAATTGGCTTGGCGCTTAAGAGTTTTAAAAGTAACTGAATATATTGTTAATTTGGAGGTGTCCGTATATATGCTCTATCTATTTTGTGCACTTCTATTATTTTGAGCCTAAGGTACGGACTAAGCTTGCCATCAGAAGAGCCGAACCGAATCCTGCCAGATACGGTGATTAAAGATCCAAGCCGTACGGATCCTGTATAAATATATAGTTGAACCGATCCTTCTATGGTTCAGGGAATAGAGCGGAGTACAGCCACAGGTTTACTTATATAATATTTATTCATATAATATTTACAGTGGCCAATCAAACTATTGAAACCATACATGCTTATAGACGGGGTGGAAGTTGGCTGTTACCCCTTCCTCCGAGGCATTAAATCCCTTGTGGCAGGTGCTCCGAATTTCCGTCCCCCTGATGCGCCCCACCGCCGCCCCCCCCCCCCTCCTCGCCAAACGGCTGAAGCCTATAAGAAGCCAAAGACCGACCGCGCTCACTGCCTCTACACCCTGGCTACCTCTCTTCGGACCTCAGACGTGGAACGCGAGAGCTCTGGAGAGTTAAAATAGCTTTGTCATCCCTGGATTATAAGCTAGTTATGATCAAGCCACCCAGCAAGCCACATAGGTACGCAAGCTACATGAGACAAAATTTATTTAGCTAACAAATAAACATCGTATCTTTTTATTATTGTTACTCATGAATTAAAACAAAAATTAAGTTGAAATTCCAACAAAACCAGGATAACGTCGAGATTCACATGCCTATTCTATTCACTAAAGTACGTGCTGGTGAAATCCGGCTCGGCTTCATAATTATATGTCTACTCATTCAATGCGATATTCTCAAAGTTTTCCTTGATTTGATATGCTCTGTTCGTGCAGTAAATTTCATGGTTCCTGGAACGAAATAATAGAAATAATTTATCAACATGGAGTATTTCTGAATCTAACAATGCTATATTTCTTAGAAAAATTTATCTCCAGAGGAAATTAAGTAGTGGATTTCAAAAAATTCAAAAAAGCTTCTTTAAAAATGCACTAGTCTTGGCATAAACATATGATAGGGATCCTGCCGCATCCCTATAACGGTTCTTGATATTGGCAATACATAAAACTACAGCTATAGTGTTTAATTTCTGAAACAAGAATAGTTTTTTGTTTTTATATGACCTATCGCAGAGCGTGAAGCTCATTGACTTGCCTGCATCGATTACGATGATGTCGTGGGCATGAAATTAGCAATAATTTACGACATCAATGACATTAGGCGATGGATTATGCCGGCTATCATTTGCCCCAAGACGGTCGGCTATCATTAGGGCTAATTAGCCCTAAGACGGCCGGCTATCGTCTGCCCTAAGACGGTTGGCTCATTTGCACTAAGACGGCCGGCTATTATTTGCCGGCCTCCTCCACTTCTGAAGAGCTTCCGACACATCTGGGAAGGATAAACCATAATACTATGATAAATCACATTAGTTTTGTAAAATTTTACAGCTTTTCCCGGTCCTGTAGTTACCTAATAGCTCAATTCACATCGTACGTATATATAGTAGTTTGCTTGTGATCGCTTTTTCAATGGCTGGATTAGAGCATTTCACAGCTTATTGGTAATTGCGAATTTTATTAGCTGTGCCCTCGAAAAGGATGTGTGTGATAATTTCATAAATGTGTGCTCAACAATTGTAAGAATAGAAGCACGGCATAATAACGTTGATATTTGCCTTTTCAATTATTGTTCTTTGTAAAACAGCGTAAATAAAAATGTTTTAAAACATAATTCTAAGAAAATTGATTAAAATTATTGCAAAACAGCCTTAATGTGAAACTCGATACTTTTCAAAACCCAGGCATTTTGGCTAGCTTCTTTATGGCCATTTCATAGTTAAAACCAATTATCCACATGCTTTCTGATGTAGGTTGCCCTGACTAAACATATAAAGTTACATTTGCATTGTTGTAGAATTACAGCCATTAAATCGTTTAAAACCATTGTTTGGCCAAATATGTTTGATCTAGTGCGAAAATGTTTACACTGCGGTTTTATTCGAATGATCTTCTTATTGGTAAGTGTAATCCTTGCGCCGGAATCAAGCAACGTTAAGACACTTGACAACAAAATAATTGATTTTAACACTATATTTTAATCTACCAATCACTTTCCTGGAATCAAGTCCACGGAACTATTTATAGTATGCTTACTACACCTATTCATATAGGAACAACGTTGGGAGCAGCATAGTGCGAGTAGCGGAGAACCCTCTCGGAGGTGCGATGTGCTACAATTAACCTATAGGTGTGGATGGAGGGCGATAAAAGGTTACTTCCTTAGGGTAACCCCCTAAAGTAGAATTCCCCATTCCCTGAAGGTTTCTTACCCCACGGAAAATTTTGAGAGAAAATTGATAAAAATTGGGGATAATGAGGCAAAAATTTGCACAACTTAATAGCAAAAATTGCTGAAACTTTTTCAAAAATTGGTTAATTGGAACAATTTTAGTGAAAATGCGGAAAACTATGAATTCCTGAAAATTTTTCTAAATTTACTGACCCACCCCCCACCTCCCCGCCGAGACTATCTATCCCCTCAACTTACCTTCGACTATTATGAACTAATTAGTTACCCAAATAGCAATACGT
>JASANE010027740.1:0-16487 GCA_030248225.1 Trileptium ribeirensis
ATAAGCTAAGGAGGTTTCTCAGAATCACTCCGGGCCACTGCTTGTTCTATAGGCATAAACGAATTTTGGGATTAAAAGATATGATATATGGCTTTTTCTTAACAGCTTTGGATACTGCAACTCTCTACGTGGATAACACAGTAAATAATAGTGGTGGGCAATTATATCCGGACCGGACACTAGTACATATTCGGATATTATCCGCGACCCCGGAATATGCGATGTCCTGTCACTGCACTTTGTAACTAGTTGAAATGACAGCTTCTCATAGAGAAGCCACGAACTCTGAGTTCGGCGTTATGGAGAACAAACTGTTTACAACAATGTTTTATCTTGGTCTTTTGGGAAGAGATTTTCGGCGTTTGTTCCACATAATATGGGTGTAAGCTTTTGATTTTAATATTGTATGAATTAATCATAGGCTATGGAGGCGAACGGCATTTCATTTAGCCGTCTCGGATAACCAGGTGTGTAGAAATACAAAATACTTCCATTTTCAAAACTGTTTAGATTTTTCTCGTTTTTCGCTGTGAACATAATTATGATGTGGCTTTATTTATTGTGGTCAAAATGAGTGTACATATAGTTGTTTTAATTACGATTTATCTCCCGTATTAATTTTTGGGGAATTTTAGTTCGAGCCGGGGTATAAGCGATAAACTGTTGCAATTTCGAAATTTTTGGCCCTAGCATTCCTTTGTGGGTTACAGATTTTTGATTCCTTTAATAGTTTTCGATTAATATTTGAATTATCTATATTTTTGAATTCAAAACTTTTGATGTTGCAGCTTGTAGTATACATAAAACAGTTAAATAAAAGAACAAGTTTGTGAAACAATATGTCCTCACAAAGTGCGAAGTGCGAAATATCTCTCAAGTGCAGTTTCTAATGAGGGTTTTCCGTAATCCTTATTTTCTTGGATCTAATAGATCATTCTGTCCTTCAGATAGATTGATTCCAAAAATTTCATTTTAAAATAACTTATGTTTTTGTTATATCCAAAACGCGTTTTATATTTTGTCAAACGGATATGAATTAATAAGGTAAAATACGCATACTTTAACACTGTATATATTTGGAAGCAAAATACTGCTCAAATTGATTTCTGGAAATTTTATAAATGGAGCCAGCGCTGCTTTTTGATTTCTCGGGAAAAAATTATGTTTTCTTAAATATCACGAAGAACTTTGTAAAGTTGCAAACTTTTAGTCATTGCGAGCATGTAGTTGTTTTCTACGCAGTATATATATACGTGCTTTTCATAAGTTATTAATGTTGTTTATGTATCATCTATGAAAACAAATAGTAAGCTCCCGCTTAATAAAAACCTGCAGTGTAATTACTATAATTGTGTTCATGAGATTTATGTGAACGTGTCCTGTCGTGTTTTTGAATCATGTTTATCCTATTATGGTCATTTTTACGATTTCTATTTGTCGAGTTAAATATGCGATCCGGGAAAATTTGTAATAATGCAACTATTGTCATAGTTAAAACAAAGCAGTTAACCACATATATTTTGAAAATTGTGGAAATGGAAAAATATTTGAAAAATGGTAACCTCTGACGTTACATACTTTCCCGAGTACTGCTAAATCCAAATACCCAACTTTAGATGCCCTTCGGTTACTAACAACTAACAGATGCTGTTTGGTTTGTACAACGCAAACTGGTTGTGGCACCAAAATTGGTCTATTTCAATCATGTATCCTAAATTGGAATGGAATGTAAAAGGTAAGAAATGTCTTCACTACCGTGGGAGTTAGACCCCTGGAATTGGCTAACAATTGCTTATTAAATCTGATAAATTAAAAATAATGGCGTGTTACTTTAATTTACTGAAATACATTACAATTCCATCTGATTGACGTTATTGCAGAATTTTGTTTCCACTACCTATTTCGTTTTTCTCTATTTCGCTGACGTTTTATGGTGTTATAAAGTTTTGTTTCATTGACGCTATTTTCAAATTGATATTTATATTGTAGCCGAAATCATAGAATTGGCTGGAAACGCCGCACGTGATCACAAGCGAGCCAGAATCATTCCACGGCATATTATGTTAGCCGTAAAGCATGATGAAGAATTGTCATCTGTAAGTATGTGTTCCTTGTAGTTTTTAAGCTTAGGCAGTTTGTTGTTATAACTGGCTTCTCCAACGTGGGGCCCTTCGCATTTTTCGGTGCCTGCGGACTGAAAATTCATGCCCCTGATAAATTAACGATTCCTTTGGGCAAATTTATTGCTTCACCCAGTAAAAACGTGCCTAGTTGACTTACGTAACAACTTGACAAATTATTTACAAAATGTCCTTTTTGAAATTAAAAAAAATTTGCGTTTAACCTCTAGCGATGTTGCACCATTTCTGTGACCATTTATTAAGAAATCAAGCGTTTTTCGCAAAAAAAGTAAAATTTTGAAACTTTTAGTTTATGCCTTCTGACAAATTCTGGCGAGCTTTGCTCTGAAACACCCTTCCCCCGTTCATGCATCTGGCTAAATTTTCAAAGATTGGAGAATCTAACTATGCGTTTTGTAAATCTTTCGATAATCAAAAGCTTTTAACACATTGTATAGAGTTTTTAACACATTGTACTTTGAGCTTTTAACGCATTGTACAGATTTCTAGAATATACTAATTCTAAAATCAGATCCGGCTTGCCACCGCAGTTCAAACCATATTAAATCATTCGTACAGTTTCGTCCTGCTGGGCACCAAACCTGTAACCTGTTCTTGTTTTGATAATTATCTTTCTTCTCCGTTTTAGCTGGAAATTTTGAACCGGGTGTTGTACGTGTCTTCGAAATCTAGAAATTATAAAAATTGAATGCTTTTGCGCAAAAAATGATATAATTGTTACTAAATGGTCTCAAAAGCGGTGGAGAAATGTCTGTTTGTTTTAACACCAACTTTTCAACCAATTTTTTACTGAAATTAATCAAATTTTTAATTTCAGAGATTGATTTTGGTAAAAAATCTTGCCAATGTTTTATAGTGGGGGTGGGTGTTTTTACTGCTGGGAAGTCAAAATTTTTCCGGAGTGGTATCACATGCGGGGATTACCCGTTTTCTTGAGGTCTTCCTAAACTCTCCCAAACTCCTAATCACATTTCATCTTAGCATTTTGACTGACTACATGTCATTGTATATACGGGATCGTATCTTTTCGGAAATTGTGCAAACAGTTGATTTGATGCTGTGGGTAAGCCAGCTTTGGTGAATTCAGATTATTAGTGTCTGATAATGGAAATTAGAGAAACTCTTAATCACATTTTATCTTAGCATTTTGACTGACTACGTATCATTTTATATACGGGATCGTATCTTTTCGGAAATTGCGCAAACAGTTGATTTGATGTATTCGTTACCACGCAATGCTGAATATTTTAACCAAATGTACACTTAAATTTAAAACCTCAACCTTGTTTTAATTTCAAGATGTAATTCTGATATAAGGTGGTCTCCTATTTTTCTCCAACCCTATTAACACTACTCGTAGTGCATTTGGACTATAACGTTTACATAGCTAGACAGAGGACCTCACATCTCGTACTTTCCATCAGTCTATATTGCTGCTATTTCTTCAAAATTATTTTGCAGTGATATATTTTTGTATCACTACTTGTCCTAAAGATTTCTGAGCACCATTTACAAACCTTCATTACTTTTCTTGTGTGCTTATAGTGGGTTTCTGACTTAGTTCTTAACAATAAATTGTACCGTTACAGTGGACTTCGCAACCTGACACTCTATCCAATCAAAAACTAAAATACGATTTTCTAAGAACACGTAAAGGTATAATTTCATATTTTGACCCTGGAGAGAGCGAAAGTTTATATATATTTCGAAGCTTAATATGATGCAACATCCGACTGATTGCATGTAGCTGGAATATTACTAATATGTTTCTATTTCATTGATCTACGTGTTATTTAATTGCAAGATTATGTAGCTAACTTGTCCGGGGTTATTTTAGAGGGAGGGAGGGGGGGCGACCCCAGGGATCGGCTTCCCCCCCCCCTCCCGGCGAGCTCCCCCCTAGACACCGACCCCTACTTTTTCGCAAAAACGACCCCTTAAAATTTGCGTTTTTTTCAAAAAATTGACCCCTTAAGGTGTTACTAGAAAATTTCTAACTCATATACACGCATATCGTAGGCTAAACGATCAATTATTTGGTCACCAAACCTGCCAAAAACTGAAAAAAACCAGCGCCACAGAGGTATGTTGGGACACCTGAAAGAAAAAATGTATTAATTTTTATAAAATTACTGGCCCCTTAAGGGGTCATGACCCCTTGCTACTGACCCCTTAGGGGTCAGTAAATTTTTCCGTTTACTGAGCCCTATCTGGGAGGGCCTAAAATAACCCCGGCTTGTTATCAGTCGAAAGTGTCAGTTATAATAGGCGAGTTGAATGTTGTGGGCGGTTGCGTAAAATCAGTAGTGACAATGATCTTTTTAAATTACTGAAATGCATACCAATGTGTCGAATCATATATTTCGAAAACAGCCTAAAACCCTTTGAGTTTTTAGTGATTAATGCTGGTTTTCAACTATTATCTACATAAATTTATGCGAAAATCATGAAATATATCTTTAAAAATCTGATAACTATAACGTTTTTTCTAGCTTTGTCAACATGTTACCTTTAGTAGTGCTGGAGTAATGCCCAATCTGGCGCTGGCAATTCTGAAGAAAGGAAATACTAGAAAGTATGCATTTTTTTGTGATACGATATTCATCAATGGAAATGATATTGATGTTTGTTTTACCATGACATGGACAATATTTGTAATTCGTATGCTTTGGCTCCTGGCAATATTCGTGTTAATGTACTCCTGTGGTGCATGTGTCAGAAGGATGTTGTATGTAGTTTTAAGCCTAGACACCCAATATCAGAACAGTGCATTAAGTTTTAGATCAATATATGTATTCGTAACATAGTTGCGATGTCGAGAATGGCTTCTTGCCGTCTGCGCATATCACTATTGGCATCTTGTGACTATAAATTGTGAATTTAATGAGCGTATACTGCAACCTATCGGTGTTTGTCGAGCCGATGAGATGAAAATTTCTGCCGTTCAAGGGTAGGTCACTTCCTTATTTCTCGATACGGAATAAAATAGTTGAAAACATTAGAATTGAATTATATGCATTGAATAATGGGTCGTCTGATTGTATTCTGAAGCCATGGCAACATTCATATGGTTTATAAGTAAACTAATTGTTTATTACTACACAGTAATCATCCATATTGCTTCTGTTCACTTGCCATCGACGTAGCCGGTGGTGCTGAGATGTATAGATACTGCAGTGACCTTGGTAGACAGGGGCTTTGGATCATTTTATTTGTATGCTCTATGCATGGAAGAGACGCAGTTTCGTCTCATAAAATGTCATTAAGCATCTGGAAAAGCAAATAGAGTCATTACTCAAATCGATTGACACTGCGGCATCCGAAAAGAACATGACACTACACTATGACTTGATATCTCTCTTAAGGCACCACAACATTGAGGTGTGATAACTAATAGCATTTTTATGATGTAATAACCTGAGCTGGACTAAGCTTTAAATTTAACGATGTTTATTTACAACGCCGTCCGACAAGGCTTTTCTATTACACATTCATAAATATTAATTTTAATAGAAATATTTCAAAATCTGACCTTTGTTTCTAAAATTTGTTATTTGCACAGTCGGCGATGTTAATAAACATTGTATTGATAAATCTGGGCTGTACGTTTGGTTAGTTATTTGTAAAAATGTGCTGCTGGTACCGAAAACACTTTGAACACGACATGTTTTAAAACACATTTTGACGTCCAAACATTTATTTTATCACTCTATTTTCCTTTATCTCGGTGCAAGTTAGGTTTTCGTAACTTTTCGAAGTATTTTGATTATTAGATAGATAAACCCTAACCTAATCACATGATGATAATTATGATATTTGACTCCAATTGGCAGGCTTGTCTGTTCGCGAAAAATTTTGCCAGGAAGCGTTAACCGGGACCACTGGTTCTTTTCGGATTTTGCCTGGGTTATGAACTGGGGGTCCCCTTGCTTAAATCTCGGGTCTTCGAAATGTAAAATTTAATATTTTTCAGCGAGGACGCTGCAACTGTTAATGAACGATCTCCGAAATGTTACAGATACGTCTCTATTAAGGTTACAGCCGATTTTTTGCCGAAATTAATCAAATTTTAACTTCAGAAAGGGATTTTGGAAAAATTTTGTCAAGTGCTTATGTCAACTGGGCGGTGTATTTTACCAGGCGAACCCAAAAATTTTACCATGGGGTCCCAAACGTGCCATTCATTTTTGCCAGCGGGCACCGAAAATGCCAGAGACTCACTTTGTAGAAGCCAAATTGGAACGGATCGAGCGAAATTCCTCATTTGGAGACCGAGGGGATAAATTTTATCTGTACCACGCATAACAGATTTTTAGTAGGAGCTTTTTCAAGCTGTCTTTGTTATGTTAAAAAGTTACTGGCTTATTCCCTTTCACAACAATGGGAAGCGAGCCGACATTTCGTCAAGGAAAATGTCGTACTTGTTGGCTCAATGATTGGCCTATCCACGTTGTTTAAGCTGTCAGACACGTTAATTTCGTTACTTGAATTCTACTCTGGATATCTTATTCGTTACTCATGTGGGAAGCTGTAGGGCATAATATGCTACATTTTAGCAACAAAAATTGTCAAATTTTGGTATCTTTTAAGTTTAGTTGTTGTACGTAGATGGTCAGAACGGGTTAACATGATTTCGGAGTTAGTGAATTGTATTTGCATGACATTCATCTATACCGCTAAGCGCTACTGGTCATGGAAAAATAATGTTTGAACACGCAATTTATTTTGAAGATTTTATAATTTGCTTCTATTATGGTCACTTAGGAAAAAGGACTTGTGGTTTTGTTGTTTTGAAAACGGCCGTCACATTAACTCTTAATATTTTAACTCGTAGTTTATTGTCTGTCTGTCACTAAAGTGATATGGAAGCCAAGTGGAAACCTCTAAATAGTTACTGAGTATAGTGCGGCCGCACTCGTTCCGCTTCGCATCGTCACGTCAGTTACCAGCAATATAACCATTAATTCCAATGCTATATATTTTATTCCTGTATGATTTGCTTCTATATTAAATATTCCTAATATATGAAATTTTCCTACATGTTACAGGGCAACCCGGGTTATTCTTGGCATCTCCCTCGTTCACTCCCAATGCACTTCTCTGCAGTGCTAAAAATTCAATATATGCCTCTCTGCAGGGCAAAAAATATACAAATTTTTTATTGAGCTACAATCTCTTAGCTTTCACCTGTAGTACTAAAAGCGCAGAAAGTGCAATCAGTCACTAGATTACGCTGTTATTAAATTATATTCATTTATACATGAAAAGGATATATTTAGCAATATTTTTATAAACCCTAGTGACCAATATTGCATAACAGCCGCATGAAATTTCTAGGCTTGTGATCTCATATTTTTGAGGTAGGTCTCCTACGTTCGTTTTTCGGTAATTTATTCTTATGCCTGTACACTCGTGTCTCGTCCTTTCAGTATCAGTAAGTCGTTAATAAGCAGTAATGCACGAGACAAGTGGTGTATAGGATGTAGGCCGTCGAATCGCACTGAGCCAACTGGGATGGCGGAATTTGTAACTGATATTATAATTGCGTTGTTTGCGACTTAATATTCATACCGTCTTTGTTTTAAAAGACGTTCGTTCATTGTTTATTCTCACACTATTTAATGCTTCAGGCCCATATCTTGTTTAAAGTTATGTGGGCGCCTCCAGTTTCACAGAGTTTTTATGTATATTTGACTCTAATCTATTGGTCTTTTTGTGTAATTGAGCTTTTATAAGACGTTTTGATTTTTCTTCTGGCTGTATGTACGTGCGTGTGCGAATGGCTTCGGATTCATTTTCAGTAACCAGCGTAACTTGGATTGTTGCCTAGCTCTGAACCAAATGCATACAATTTTTGAATGCGGTCTTAGGTAGTGTTGCGACCTCGTTGACCTTAGCACTCGTTGTTGTTGAATTGCAGAGTACAAAAGCGACTGCCAAAAACGAGCAAACCAACAACTACGAAAAAGGTATGAACATTACTTTATAATGTAATTCGTTTTGATTTCTCAGGTTTGGCTTTCTGTGAATGACAACTAAGTGTGTTAATCTATCGGTATATTTTCAACGTTCTCGAACAAATTTGCTTGATTTTGCAGGAAACCGTTTGTCGTTTTTGTTGAAATGGAATTGTATTGTTATCGTCTGCTTAGCGATATTTTGTTAATAATTAATTTATCAACCTTTATTTCAAATTCATGAATGTACTGGAAACAGGTCCAACCCTCTGCTAATGTCGCTGTTGACACGTCTCACCCCCACCCCAAGCAATCGTTTGTTGGTCCCCGAAATTTTGGAGTTTTCCGATATCTGGAGTTTTATACAACAGTTATTTTATTTTTTCTTCTTAAGTTATTTATTTATTTATCCTTTTTCTCTTGATATGCTATTTTTGGGACTAAATGATTGAGAAGTTACCTTGTTTAAGATTTTTCAATATCTGTGCTCGCACAAGCGCAGTCTGCTGGATAACTTCATAAAATTTACCTCAGAAACAGCGAAATCAGTAGCCCGCCTTTTGCACTTTTGCTTGCTCAAATGAAGAAATAATTGCCCGAGGGAGTTTCCACGAGCCAAGTTTTCTATCCTCTAGCTGAGAAAAGCATATAGAAACGAGAAACAGAATGTATATTCTGTAGTGTTTCTAGTTTATTATTAAAGTATTTTGGAACACAGTTTACACTTTACTGACTCGCCGTTCCACTTGCCGAAAAGACTGGGGAGATTTTTATCGTCCTGTGTTCAGTTCCGGGAGAAAATCTATAGTAGAGTTGCAAAATTTCAATTTTACGCATATTTTTTGACATTTTTGGCGATTATTTTTTGCTACGTGTACCCATTTTCGGCATTTATGAAATTATTAGGAGTCGTAACTGCCTTATCAAATTATCCCGACGCTACTAACAATTGTCTCCTCTCTTATTTTTATTTTTGTGTGGCTTGAATCGATATACTGGGTGACCATATCCTCAAATGTCCTCATATTTGGTGTTTGTACTCAAATTTTGATATTTTTGCTGCAAAATATTCAAAAGTTTTATTAACTACTTTTAATTAGAATTATTGCATCACGTGTTATTAAATAAGTTGACTAATTGATTAGTTGACGGAAATTGATATAATTATAATAGTTAGAGGTCGCGGTCCGGTTAAGTCAGTGTCGGGTCAGGTCTGGACGTGTCGGATCGGGTCGGCTTTAAACCCAGTTTTTTTAAACATACAACTCAAAATTCTCGCATCCAACACTCCAAAAAACACCCTAAACATGAAAGACTGAAAAAATATCAACTTTATGTGAAATTAATAGCTCTGTGGGAAGATCTTCGTTCCTTAGTTAAATGAGTCGATTACAATCTTTATATAAATTTCAATTAAACGAGTATTTTCACACACACATATATATATATCCTCAAAAATGACAAAAATTGGCTTCAAATGTCTTCAAATCCAGCTTCGCAGATTCAGCGATCACCCTGAATATCAAACATGTGCTATTTTAAGGAGTGGGGTGGGTGTGAACATTGGAATTTTGGCGTGTGGGGATCCCCCATAATGGAGAGGCTAGTCTGATGTGATGAGTGCTAAATGCTGTTACTTCGGTCGAAATTTTAGTGTTAACGGTACTGGAAAGACGAGTACTCACAGATAAAACTTCAACGAATTTTATTTTGCTCGTTTAGTAGCATTATGCCAATTAACCAATTTTATTGTAATCATACTGTTATTTTTAATACTTGTATATCATGTTCCGATTATCAAACCAAACCTTGAAGCGGAACTTATAATATTTAATGATGTACGAAATACTTATGCATGTAAATTATAATTATATGCTTTATTTTAATACATCATATGACAGTGAAGTAACTCGTACAGGAAGTTATTTGTGCATGTAAATTTTGCTGCTGTATATTTCTGTTAACAACCGTTTCTGTAAAATCTGTAGTATGTTCTGTAAATCAGTCGCATTTTATAGAACTGAAATTTTTTACAAAACATTTGAGGTCAAGAGCTATTTTCTCGCCACAGATATTTTTATTTCTAAATTATTATTTGGGTTGATTATTCGCCAAATTAGTTTATCGAATGTAATGCCTAACTTGATGGCATTGCATCAACTTCGATTCAGATACTTATCTAAGAAAATTTAGCCCGTTAATTTATCATGAAATATGTATATAATCTGACAGCAGTTACATTTGGCAGGCAAAGCCGAAAGCGCTAGTTAAGCCACAGCCTCAAAAAGGCGGGAGAAAACCAGTTGGATTAACAGTTTTGGGCGAAAAAATTCTTCATTTGGGACAAAAATTGACGATAATATCTGCTGATATAATCAACGTTCAAGCAGACGCTATTATTCACCCCACGAACGGCAGTTTTTATCTCGGTGGACAAGTTGGTATGTAATCTTTGTTTATGTTATGCTGTTCTGTGAATTCCCTATCGTCATTTTTATATACCGTAGACCTGGGTTCTCCAAATTAGGTGGGGGTCTGGCATTTTTAAGTGACCCTGACAAAAACCGAGGGCCCCCGGTTCCTGCCCTTTGGCAAAATTTTGGGCTCTACCGGTTCATCGCCTCTGACAATTTTTTTGTTTCCACTTCGTAACAAAAATTTGTACTAAACTTCCGTCGTGAAACCAAAAATTTCGTAAATTTTGTCAAAATCTGCTTCAAAGTCGCTTTTTCTCTGCACCAAAAGGTTTTGGCAGTGTTTCTGACACGATTTGTAACTGCTTATCTCTTGGCAAAATGCCTCCTGGCAAAATCAGATGCCCTCCCTGTTCGGAACCAGGTGCCCCGGTTCTTGCCTTCTGGAAATTTTTTCAGGAAATACAGAACTCAGTAGACCAGTATGTAATAATCTAGTAACGCAGCGAGCATGGTTTCATCTATAAGTTATTATGTGTAACTTGCTTTGCTTTTGATTGTATATAAAACATCCTTACCCTAAAACATCTGTCACCCTGAAGCCATTGATAACCCTAAAACATCCTTACCCTAAACCCATCGAAAACAACAGAAAACGCATGGAATATCCGTGTTGATCTCTAGATAACCAAACCCTCGTCTTCAGCGTGCCGAAATAAATACCTATATATAGGTATACAATAACCCATAATTAACCTATATATATATATATCATTCTTGAAGCAATACATAAACTACTGAACACACGCTATTCTGGAAATCTGGTGCATTCTTCCTAAACCCACTGCATACCAATGAAAACCATGAAACATTCACGGTGGACACTCAGCCTACCAAAAAATCTCATTTAGACGATTTTTGATGCCCTGAATACATTATACATGACCAAACAAATGAAAATAGATTACATTTTCGAAATCGGGGTTATCGGTCGTAAAACCTTTGAAATACCATGAAAAGGTATAGCATAGCCACGTCGGACTCTAGATAACAAAATAATTGTATTCAATGTGTATTATAACCTAATAGACGTCCGTTATCAGGTAAAACACCCAATATCAAGCCGAAGTTTAAAAAACCGATATTTCTGTCACACGATTACGGACGACGATATTTAATAAAGTTGTAGCTCGATAAGCTGATGTTGACTCTTGTATAGTGGTTTCTATTTTTGATGCGAAGCAAGTGTTATATAATATGGGCTATGAAACACTGGCGCCCGGATTGAAAGTTCGGCAAATAACGCTCTAAAGCTTGCATTTTTGACCCGGAGGATGCGGTCGGAGCTGTTTGCTGTTCATTTAAATTGCACATCGTCATCACTTTTGCTATCGAACAAAAAAAGTTTTATCGAAATCCATGCGTCCGAAGGTGAGTTATGAGCGACAGCCACAGACAGAAAAGAAATTTCCACAATTTTTACCCTAGCGCCGTCAATGAAAACTGCACTCACTCTGTTTCTATAGGAGAAATACTGAAGACTAACGAGAAGAAAATGAAAAATTATTCATTTTTAAGTTATTTGTTCTAACAAGCTTTTATCTATGCATATACAATTATAATACATTAGAGTAGAACGATTCCGTGGAAAACACTTGGCGTGCGTTAAAAATGCACGAAATTTGCGCAACTGTACATAGTCTAATAGTATCTGTAATATTGTTATTCTTTTTATTAATACACATTGTAGTTGTTCTGGTCCATATCTGTTATATTCAGAGAACGTCATTCATTAGCAGTTGCCTCATTAGCTTTTAAAGAAACAGCACTTAGTGCAGTTATATGTGGTGCAGAAATGAATGATTTCTATTCACATTTGCTTTTCAACACGAATTCAACGATAACTATTACTGTGGTATGTTAATATGCTTTCCTCTTATTGTCGTTTTGCGATTGTTGTACATAAGTGGTAGTGGTTTTAAAATGTAGATTCCCTGTCGTAGGTTCACAGTTGTCAAAGATTGGCGGCGCTGCTTTTCGAGATAGAATCAATCAACTATCGAACACTATTGGAAGCTTAGGAAACTTTCAAGGTATGCATAATTGATAGTTATTTCGTTGACGTATTAAACTTACAACGTTTTGCGTTTAGTTTCCGATTAAGAGATTCGTAATTTACTGTTTTTTAAGTTTCTAAGATTATATTTTAATTTGAATCTATGCACGACTTGAAGACAGATAATTCGATTAATTCGTATGCGTCATTTCACCTGTTTTTCATGCATTTGACATAATGCTGTATGTAATTTGAAAAAGCTCGCTTTTTGATACAGTATGACAATCAAACTATTTTTGTTTCTGTGTGATTATTAAAATAACATCGTCAAGAAAACATGCACATTAATTATGAGGATGGCGATCTCCTCGCACGCCGTGCCAATCAATCCCTATACCTGGCAGCCGACACCTAGATATTGGATCACTTCCTCCCCGAAGATTTTTATAAACTAATTTCTCTGCCCTTTATTTTTGAACTTACATTTTTCCTTGATTTATTTTGGTTTTATGACTCATTCTTTGATATTTTTTCTGTTTCTCGTTGAATATGATAAGGTTAACGTAATTTAATCGTTGTCGATATTTTTATAATGCGCAACTAAACTGAACTATTTTGTAACCGAACTCTCTCAATTTAAGCAAAAATTAGTTATTTTATGTACATCAAAATTCTCTGTGAACGAAATTTTGTCTTTTTTTAATAATACAGGGTTATGATCGTAACCGTTGACTAACAAACTGCAGAACCCTTTCGCTTTAGCTAACATATTTACATTTATTAAATTTGTGTGCGAACAGAGACGAATCTTAATTGAAAACTAATAATCGTCATGGAACTGTCATTGGCTAATTGCAAATCAATACTTATGGGCTACCAGTGAATCGACTTTCCTTTCTTACTTGTTCCGTAATAATGGATGTGTAATCGACGTCGGGTTTTACAAAATATGATGGTCAGTGGGCTCAGGTTAAATCTAGTCGTATAATCTTCATTTATGTCATTTTTATTTTTTAAATATTAATAATGTGCAGGGATATGGGTTATCATGTCCGGATATTTGGTTAAAATTATTGTTTATATCCGACAATCAAGATATTCGAATATGGACAACCATATCCTGGAATTTCAAACTTTTTTAAACTTCAAAGACTATACGACACTGTGCCACTCACTACTACAGCACCATTTTATGATGTATTAATTGGGTTTGTAAACCACTCTAAAGCCACTCAAAAGGTATGACATATTTGTGCTGGAGTCCAGGTACCCAAACCAACGTATTCAACGCCGGAAAACCTATATACTTATATCATTTTTTATGTCGTGGAAGCAATCTGTGATAAGGTTAAAGCCAGCTTAAAGGCCTTGAGAAGCTCGTAGACTAATACTTTAGACACAGTGTCTTCAAACATCTGTTAGTGACACAGCCACACGCATATCAAAAAGGTAATTCTACAGATACAGCTCTGTATGACCTAAAAAATGCCATCGCACAAGTGTTCAATAAAAGGGTAATCTGCGTTGCAGTATTCTTTGACATTGCTGGTGCCTTCAGCAATTTTCGAGTTCTTCAGTAATTACAACACTTAAACAAAAAAGTTCTTACCGGGCATAGTAATATAGTATATATAGTATACACAGTAATATTCTTACCCAGCATATTCTTACTTAGTCAAATGGACTCACAGTCTATTAAAACCACGAATTGTACAAACAGAGATTAGTCAATGTGTTGTGAATTAGAGAACCCCACAGGGAGGAGCCTTATCGCCGCTACTGTGCTGTGTTAAAGATCAACTCGTAACAATACTTAAAAAGATTATGAATTTCGTTCAGTTCTATTCTGATGATGTAATATGTTATTGAAGATATGCACAGAGAATGGTAATCAAACTAAATCAAGCATTAAAAGGCATACTGAAGTGGTGTTATAGGAACAATATAACGGTCAACCCACACAAAACAAATTTAATGGTTTATACAAAGAAACGAACGTTGAATTCAAGTCGAACCTGCATTACGGTGTATGCCTATGGTTCTTATATGAAGCCAAATGCCTAGGTTTAGTACTTGACTGGAAACTAACATTCAGTTCATACATTAAATGGAAGGTAAGCAAGGTAAATAAGTCTTAATGTTGGGCAAGAAAACGGTTGGAAACTGAAGGGTCTAACTTCAAAGACTCTACTGTGGATCTATACTGTTGTAATAAAACCAGTGCTATGCTATGGTTCGATAGTATGATGGCAACCATGCCAATCTAACATAAATATTAGAGTCTAAATTCGCAACAAAATCTCGTATTTCTGTGCATTAGTGGTTTGTTGTCATCTACTCCTCAGATTACAATGAAAAGGATGATAAATTAATTCTTCTGCTAATAATAAATGCTAACCGTTAAGCTTAAAAACAACGTATCAGAAGCTTAAACGTCACGTACAGTAGAAGACCAATGCATATAAATGGTCACATACACTTATACAAGCATGTATAATCACAGAAATATCGATCTTTTTGTTACCAGATGGTGAAACAACACTATTAGAGAATAATGTTGTGATTTCTAAGATTTTCTTTGGCAGGCAGGTATGAGAAAATTGTGACCTGATGTCAGATCATGATATTACAATTTTTACTGATTGATCATACCCAGTATATAAATATTGGAGCTAGAGCTGGTATGTATAATGCAACAGAAGATCCCTCAGCCTTGGAAACTAAAAGAGAAACTACACAATTTTTAGGCTGAAATTTGCGCTATCTCATATGCGACTACTGAGGTAATCCCAAAGGGTACTGTAAACAAGAACTTTCTTATATACTCGCACAGCAAAGCAGCTCAGCTATTCTAGCAATAACTAATAACTATACCAAATCCAATAGTGTGAATGATTATAAGAACTGTATTAGTCGGTTAATGAAGAGTAATACAGTTTTACTATGTGGGTTCCTGGTCACAAGGACATAGAAGGGAATAAATTAGCGGATCAGTTAGCGAAACAATGTGCTCGTAATGGGCTCTTGGAATCTGAACCAGTCGTAGGGTTACTATAACCATGCTGAATAATGCACTGATTTCTACGCTAAGATTGGTGTCCGACGCGATCTGGAATGGAGACAATGGGTTAAAGCAGTGGTAAAATAATTTGATATAAGTATTATTAAACGATCGAATATCAAGATAGTTATACCTTATCACACAACTGATCTTTGGACACTGTTGGTTAAACAAGTTTCAGTACATGTTAAGACTAAATGTTGATAAACAATGTAGGTACTGTAGGATAGAGGATGAAAAACCTCAACATAATTCTCGACTGTCATAGATTTGACACCATAGGAACTGAAATGCTAGGTGTTGCAAAGGATTTAAACCAGAAGGTTCCGCGATGAAGTTAAATTACTGGCACGTGCACCTCGTGCCAGTGCATTTGTTAAATCGCTATTGTGTTCACTTTATCTTGTGCAAAATGCGTCACTAGAGCCAAATTGCCATAAAATCAAAACTATTACTATACATAGCCATAATAACGCCAGACTACATTCTGGATGTCGACTTCGTCGACGCTAAGGCATCCCAAATAGTCGTCCCACAAAAAAATTGATGTTGAGCAAACTGTAGATCTAAATGAGCTGATTCTGGACAGTGATTTCTGGCAGCTTGGTACGAGATATGAGCTGCGATGCGCTGGTACCACTGTTTCCATAATATTTGGCAGCAGACCATAAAAATCAGTTTTTTGCATTTTGACCCGGATCGTGGATTTCAACTGAAGTGCACGTCGTCATTACTTTTTTCTGTCAAGCAAAAGATTTTGTCGAAATCTGTCCACCCGAAGATGTGTTATTAGTTATGTAACAGATCCATACGGATCGTTACGAGGTGGATAATCCTGACCACAGCCTAATGGAGCAA